>PVKM010036477.1:0-14773 GCA_004027735.1 Carollia perspicillata
AGAATCAATCCTTAGTCGTAAATTGACCCTATTCCTTGCCCAGCGCTGTGGCAGGCTCGTTTGTAGGTTGTAACAATGGATGAGATCTGGTTTCTAAGCTCCAGGAGTAACTGACAGCCCCGCTGGGGAGACTAAGCTGAACTACAGGAATGAAGTGTATGCTTCAGACATGTTCTGTTTGATCTAAACTATTAGCACTGTTGGAGTTCAGAGGAGGGGGATGATTTAAGGCTGGTCTCTTCTTTGTAAAGGTCTGTATATCCTTTTAGAAGTAACTTCAAAAGTCAGTTTCTTCGGGAAGCCTTCCCCTACCTCCATTTTTAAGCTTCTCATCTTTTTTAAGCGTATTTAGCTAGTGCTAAGTTCGTAAACTCATCACCTTGTTTCAGGTGTGTGTCTGTGTGTGGTACCAGCCCCAACTCCAGGCAGGGACTCTTTGTTTAGCATCACCTAATGCGTACACATGAGTATGAATGAAAAAGGATTGAAATGGTGCCCTGGCCAGATGGCTCAGTTGGTTGGAGTGTCATCCTGTAACACCAAAAGGCTGCTGGTTCGATTCCCGGTCAGGACACATACCTAGGTTGCAGGTTTGATCCCTGGTCAGTGCATAAGGGAGGCAACCAATGGATGGTTCTCTCTCACATTGATGTTCCTCTCTCTCTCCCTTCCTCTCTCTCTCTAAAATCAATTTTTAAAAAAGGATTGAAATCATTAGAAGGTACTGACTGAGGTGGGCCTGCAACAGTGGGAAGTATTTGTGTAAGTCAGAGGTTGAAAAATGATGGCCCCTGGCCAGATCTGACTGTAGATATATTTTCATAGTTCATGGTATTTGTTTTTATTTAAATTAGTGGCCAAACTTTCATATCAGGAAATTTCTTTGACATCCACTCACACAAAAATCTACATTTTCAGTACCTCTTGGAAAATCAGAAGGTGTAGCCAAACAGGGCCCACGTGCCTGCATGGTGCTATTAGTAGGAGTCGAGTAGCAAGTCACTCCTTTAGACTCGGTCTAAAATTTCCAGATTCCTTGTCCCCACTAATCCATTGTCTTTCCCTGACACGGAAGCAAAGTATCAGTTGTCATTTATCACCTAGTTTGCTGCACTCCTGATTAACTGCCTGGCCTCTTGCAGCCATTTGAGTTCTTGATTCCAGATGTAGATAGAGGCAAATAGGGAGGGCATCACAAGTAAGAGAGTCATGGGTAAAGGGATGGAATGGAGAGAAGCCCAGTATTTGGAGAAACTAGGGAGGATTCCAGAGCATAGGTTTGCTTTTAGGTGAATCATAGAGTTGGGCTTTTGTTATGTGTTGAATTATGTCCCCCACAAAAGATACTTAAGGTCCTAATCTCCAGTATCTTAGAAAGTGATCTTATTTGGAAATAGGGTTGTTGCAAATATCACTTGGTACGGTGAGGTCATACTGGAATAGAATGGGCCCCTAATTCAATGTGACTGGTGTCCTTATAAGAAGATGGCCATGTGAAGGGAGAGACAGAGGGAGAGTGTCACGTGAAGACTGAGTCAAAGATTGGAGTGTTGCGTCTACAAAGCAGGGAACACAAGGATTGTCACCAGATGCTAGGAGACAGGCAAGGAACAGTTATTTCTCGGAGCTTGTGACCGGCCCTGGGCACCCTGTTTGGATCCACAAAGTGATCCACAGTTTGTGGCTGCCTCTGCCGGGCCCACATGTGCACAGGAGGGACCGAGCTGTACACCAAGGCAGGCTTCCACCGAGTCTGGGGGCAGGTCAGCAAAAGGCCCAAGCAGCCAAAGATCTGCCTCTGCCTGCTGGCTGCCTGATAGGTGCAGTCACTGAAAGAGCCTCTGGTAGTACTCAAGTTGCACGAGAAAGGTTTTCAGTGAGCACATGGTGTTCACCAGATTGATAGAGGTTCAATCTCAGTGCTAGTGCTGGGTCTGAGACCACTCAGCAAAAGTCCCAGTACATACCGAGTCTAGCTTCCCCCTGCTGGGTTTCTGCAGACCTTTGTGGTAGGCCATGGTGTCAGGAAATTATCAGACTGAGGCCAGCAGAATTTATCAGGCCCAAATAGACCAAGATTTGGCTGTGTGAAGAGAGGGCTCTGCACCAGTGGGGAGCGCAAGAGAAAAATAGCCTCTGTCCTCGAGACACACAACCTAGTCTGTCCCAGACTTTGTGGAGAGCCCAAGCTCAGCAGAGTAGGGTCACCAGGAGTCCAGGAAGGTGGGGTTAGTGGATCTTCCATGTGGGGGAGTGCGAGTCAGGTTTAGGGGAAAGAGGGAGGAGTGGCCCCCACCCCAGAGCCACACAACTCAGTCACTGACACCCTCTGAGTCTGCCCGGACCTCTACACCCCTTCCCAGGCAGCTGAGTCCTCAGCTGGGCTTGGGCTCTGAAAGATGGGTGACAGGGAGTCCGGAGGGTAGAGCTACTGCATTCCCCCAGGCTGATGCCGGAAGGAGGGTAATGCTCCTATCGGAAAGGTGGCCTCTGCAGGGTGGGAGAGGGACTCAGCACAGGGATCCTGGCAGCTGTCCCTTCAGCTCTCTCCCCAGAGCCACAATCCCCAGTCCCTCCTCAAGAGATTCTAGTCCACTCTGCTCTCCCTCCACCAGAGCCCAGAGTGGCTACAATTGAGATATTTGTGCACTGGCCCTTTAAAAGAGCTCCTGTGTCCCTAGCAGACTCCTGTCTGTCCCTGGCAGGCAGAATCCCCACTGATTTTTACAGCCAGATGTTACATGGGTTCCTCTTCTGGCTCCAGTGCTCTGGGCTGGGAATCCCAGCATGGGGTTGAGACCCCATGCTCCTCAGGGGGAAACTTGGCAGCTGAGATGTCCCTCCAGACATCAGCTGCAGCCCATGGAAGTGGGGCCAGCCCATTTCGCATCTCCCCCCACGTCCTATCAGTCTCGAAGTGGCTTCTGTAATCCTTGGTTATGAGACTTCTGTTCAGCTTGTCTTCAGTTGGTTATTCAGGTTGATGGTTCTATGTTTTAATTGTAATTCCAGTTTGGTCCTGGGAGCGGGTGAGTGTAACATCCACCTACTCCACCACTGTCTTAGGTCTTGGTCTCTCACACTTTTAGAGGGAGAGGCAAGATGAGCTACTGCGACCAAGGGTGATAATGTAGGAAGTAATAGATATTAAAAGAGAAGAGAGGGTAAGGAGTATTTGCTACTGGCTCTCCATTGGGCAGTTTTTGAGCAGGAACTTTTATTTCAGAATTCAAGATGCTGCAGGATGCAGCTGTGAATTAATCACAAAAGGATGCTGGGCACCAGATCTGCGCTCAGTTGGAATCTTTGCAAGGAAGAGGCAGAGCTTGTCTTACTGGGTAAGGACTCCATCCTCAACATAGAATCCATACACTCTAACTTCTCATTCAGTTGAAAAAAAAACCCAGAAATGTTTTTAAGATCTCAGTGGAATTAGAGGATTAAGGATTCCCAACGGCTTTGACCCTTGGAGGCAAGATTCTTCCGCTCTTTGGTAAAGGATAGCTAGCCTGACCTGTGGCATTAGAAATTCACAGCTTCTTGACTTGCCCTGTGCTTTCTCTCTCTGTGTCTTATTAGTCCTGTTAGACCAATAGATGACCAAAACTCCACTCATCTTCAAGTCTCAGACGCATTCCTCCCATCTTTGGAAATGACTCTTCCTCCTGTGTCCTCTGTCTTCATAAACAGCACCACATCCCACTCGCTGCTCGAGTCAGAAAACCGAAAGGCCATTCTTGACTTCTGTCTTTCCCCACGTGCAGTTACCTTGTTCTGTTGATTGTAGGCTGTCCCACAGTAGACAGTGCTTACCTTGTTGGTCACTGATCACACTGTCTTGTTGTTATCCGCTTACACATATGTCTCCCCTCCACTAAACTGTAAGTTCCTTGAGGGCGGAGACCACATCTAATGTTCACTTTTGTATTCCTAATACCTAGTACGATGTCTGGAACACAGTGGGGGCTCAGTTAATGTATGTTAGGCAAATAAATCAATGAATGACATGAACACTGAGGCCTTTTTTGCAGAAACTCACTATAGAGTTCGGTTATATTGGACTGTAGAGGAGGACTCACCCCTCATCATGCTTATGTTTCAGATGCTGTCCCCTTCTACTTCAGACATCCTCTGAGGGAAAGAGCTCCTTAAACTACTTCCAGTGGAATTGGATGAAAAATTGAGTAGTGTGGCCACCAGTCTCTGAGGAGAGAGCTATGTAGGACAAAGGACGGGGTACTTTACCATTCCCATGCCTGTGGCAAAGTTTGATTCTAATGATTCTTGTAGAAGATTGCTTTTGTCACTGTTTGCAAATAATATATTGTTTCCCCCTTTCTAGCCCCTTTACTACTTTGCTTATATCATCTTCACTTCGTCCTAGATCTAAGATGAAATTATACTGTGTATTCATTATCAGCCAAGATCCAGTCAAGAGACACAAACTATACCAGTTATTTAAACAAGGGACATTTTATATAAAGAATGTTTACCTAGTAAAAGGTGGCTAACTACTAAAAGGGTTACAAGAGGACTCTAAGGAATATAGGAGTAGATAATGCAGGAAGCAGCCTTACCCCAAATTAAGGGAGAGTAAACAAGGAGGGAACCAAGACGTTACAAGAGGACTCCATAGCTCAAAGCCAAGATTCAGGCGTTTTTGAAGAGGTTGTGGCTGCCAGAGGGACACATAGCCTGATGGTGGCAAAGAGGCTTGCCAGAGGGCGTAGGCCAGAGGTGGTCTGTAAGAGTGGCCTGCCTAATGCAGAGAAATTCACTGTAGGGTAGAGTCCACCCGCTGCGTGGTGGAAAACTCATTGGTGGGCATGGGTGGGCCAGAGCTGGTCCACCACAAGCTATCAAGCTTCCCATCTGTTGATTTGTTGCCCCCACCCAAAACAAAATAGCTTACTAGTATCAGGAAGAGAAATCCCTTTCCCTGTGTATGGCTCACACCGCTCCTTCAGCGCCCCCTGCTGACTAAGCCAGATGACAGGAGAAATGTTTCAGGGTCCAGCTCCACTACCAAAAGTAGACTGAAGAAAACAAAATGGGCCTGTTAATACAATCCCACTTTTGTAGATAACAAAACACTGGCAGTAGCTGTCTTTGGATGGCAGGATCAAGGGATTATAGGTGCTTATTATTTTCTTTTTTATTTTCCTATAATAAACATGTATTTTTATAATCAACAAAAATGTTATGGGAAAAGTATTTGTAATTTTAAAAGATTCTTTCTCTAAAATTATGAAAAACTGATTATGAAATACACTAGAGTGTGAGTCACTTTAATCGTATCTGTTGATTCCTGTCATGAAAGACAGGCAGAGCAGCACAGGTTATACTCACTCCCACCACCTCCCCACCTCACAGTGCAATTTCTATAATATAATTATTTTAACATTGTCATGGTTTGAGTCATTCACTTCCTATTCTACAAAAATAATTTTCAATTATTTAATCTCAGTTCCGCGATTAAAATGATTCAGTGCTCACCATCAATTTTTTTACATTGTCCTCTCAATTCCTTAATGTTTATTTTAATTTATTTCTTCATCGGCTATGTTTCAGGCAAGCAGTCCTTTCCAAAAAGGGTGCTCATGGGTGTCAAACTCCGTGAGTTTTTTTTTTAACCTACCTGATAATGTTTTCCCATGCTTTTAACATGAAAGTGCATGTTGCTGGGTAAAAACTTTTTTAGAGCACACTTTGTTTCTCTTCATAACTTTATAGGCATTACCATACAGTCATCCCTGGGTATCAGGGTGTGGATTGGTTCCAGGACCCCTGTGGATACCAGAATCCACACATGCTCAATCCCTTATATAAAAGTGTCATATTTGCATATAACTTACACACATCCTCCTATCTACTTTAAATCATCTCTAGGTTACTTATAATACCTAATATAATGTAAATGATATGTAAATAGTTATTTATACTATGTCGTTTAGGGAATAATGACAAGGAAAAAAGTCCATACATGTTCAGTATAGAAGCAACTATCATAGGCCTAACTATGAAGTACATGTCAGCAACAATGTAACTTTTTAAAAAGATTGTATTTATTTATTTTTAAAGAGAAGGGAAGAGAGGGATAAAAATATCTATGTGTGGTTGCCTCTCACATGGCCCCCACTGGGAGCCTGGCACTGGGGACCTGGCCTGCAACCCAGGCATGTGCCCTGACTGGGAATCAAACTAGTGACCCTTTGGTTCCCACGATCAATCCACTGAGCTACACCAGCCAGGGCAACAATGTAACTTTTTTAAAAAAAGATTTGCAACAGTAGTTGGTTGAGTCCACAATTGTAGAGTGCTAGGGTGTGGAGGGCCCACTGTGTTCTGTCTGGCATTAAGGTTAACTGTGGAGAAGTGTGAAGTCAACCTGAAATTCTCTCACACATTACTTGCTTTTCTGCCTACATGCCCATTTGCTCATTTGTTCCTGAAATATAGTTACTTCACCAGGAGATATCTTGGTGTTGACTGTTACATATCAACTTTTTATGGGCTACAACACACCCTTCCAATAGATGCAAGTCTTCATTTCAGCAACATTTTCTTCTGTTACATATTTGAAAGTTTTTATTTTGTTCTTTCCTTCAGGAATACTAATTTTATGTATTTGAATATTTTTCTATTGCTACTCATCTTCCCTATGATCATATTTATATCCGTTTCATTCAGTATGATTTCTCTGGGCCTCATCATAACCCTGTAGTGGTTATTTTGTTGTTTCTTAGGTGAATTTCATCTACATAATGCTTTAGTGTTCTCTTGCATTTCTTTTCTCAGCTCTTTCAAATTACTTCTCATTTTTTATTATTTTATAACCTATAATCTATTTTAAAGCCTTATCTCTCTTCTTTGAGATCATGGAGAACTCTGATGCTTCATATCAGTTCCTTTGGTATTCCTCTCGGATGTATGCTCCTCATCCCTCTGTTATTCCTGTTCCTTTCTTTCCTAAAACAACCACCACCACCTATTTTCAAGCATACTTCCCACACAGTTACCTTAATGATTACGACTGCACAGTGAATGAGTCAGACTCCCCATTAAGGATTGCCATGGGAAGAGGCAGCAGAGACAGAGCTAGGGCACTTCAGAGTCTTCGTGCAGATTTGCCACCACAAACACCTTCTCATCTACTCTACAGTCCTATCTCCCTTCAATTTTTGGTTTCCAGGAGATCAACGTGGCACAAGGGAAAGCCCTTTAGATCACAGGCTTTTCCTAATACAATTTGAAAGTCACACTGTCTACTCCTTCTTCAACTTGCTTAACCTCTGTCAGTGTGCCGTAGCTAGAACTAGGCGGAAGGTAATAGAGATCACCTGCCAGCGTGGCTCCCCACTTTAGCATCTCCTCCTCCCACTCTGATGTGTCAGGCTAGGTGTCCACAGGGACAGTCCTTGCTTTCTCCGTGACTCCTGTCCTGCCGTGCTCTAGATGTCTTCACTCTGATCAGAAGGTCACTGAATATGCCATTCAGAAATATGAACCTTTGGGAGATGTCTGTAGTTGGCCCTCTTTTTTAAGATGGAGTTCACCTCATTTGTCATTCTTTTCATTGTTTTCAGTGGCTTTTGAGAAGTGCCTTTACCATCTTTTAGCCTGTGTCTGATTTTTGAACAACATATATCAAACAAACAAACAAAAAAAAACACTTCAGGAGAAAATTATGATAAAGCCAGTTCTTTCCAGTATTTTATTTGACTGTCATTTAAATGAAATCCAGCCTGGATATGGAGGTTTATCCTAGGGACATTTTACTCACTGATCGTTCTTGGGCTTAAAGGGTCAACATTAATAGTAATAATAACAGCAGATGCCACTAATATAGTGCTTTCTATATGCCAAGTGCTGTTCCAAATGTTTTACGTATATTTACTCTCATAACAACTGTGAGGCAAATGCTATTACTATCTCCATTTTAGAGTGAGGAAACTGAGGGACAGAGGGCTCCAGTGACTTGCCTAAGATCACACAGTCAGTGAGTGAGGGAGCCAGGACTCAAACCCGGGCAGTTGGCCCTATTGTCCATTCGGAGTCTATGTTCTGAATCATTATGTTGTGTTACTTCTTATTCATTGCAAAAAGACTAACGACTAAAGGGTTTATAGCACTAGGGCCAAGGTGAAATGGCTCACTCAGGGAGCTCAGAAATGTGTTTTTCTGTGGGAAATGTCAGGGATTTGAGGATATAGACGTGTAAAAATAGTAAACTCATTTGCTTCCAGGCACAGGAGGATACAAAGTTGCCATACAAAAGGAGGCAATTCTACCAGAATACCAGAAAGAAAAATGCCAGGTCTGAGAAAGAGAGAATTGATTCCTGTTAAAATGACAGGCAAACATTTTTATTCTGAGGCATAGTTTCAGAATTGTTTAACTGTTATTATTGGGAAGAAAGGGTAGGGTGCCAGTTATTAATTTATTGTCTCTCAACTCCAGACCTACCCTTCTTTGCCTTGCTTTGCTTCTGTTACTGAATCTCAACCATTCCTCCTTTGCCAGCTGGCACAAGATTTATATTTTTGTCAATAGAGGATGCTGGAGGGACAATGCAAGGCCACTGAAAAAGAAGGGAACTCTTCCTGGTGCTGGTGTGCTTTTATTACACACAGGATCCGCCAGGTTTCTACCCCATCAAAAAGGCCACTCCCTGGGGCCAGCTCCAGACCGTCCGCCTCCTCCCTTGAATTTTCCCACCACCCCACAGACCATTCCCACACACCTGCTCCAGCCTGCACCTGACACGTCTTCTCTGCCGGTAGGATATGTGTTCCTGTGGCACCACAGTCTCTCTAAAAAGGTCTGAATCTCAGCCCCAGTGTGGACCAGTCCTCCTCTAGTTTCTTTGTTCCTCCTTCTTAAACTTCCCAAAATAGGGAGACGTGATTTTTGTATTTTAGGAATTATAGAATGGCCTACTACTTACCATTTCAGGTTCTGAGACCAGAAATAAAATGAAGAACTGGAAGACAAAGATGAACATTTTCGAAGAAAAAGATTTAGCAAGGGCTGTACCAGGAATACTCCAAAGACAAATCTCCCAGGAATGTGGGTTAGTCTAAACCAGTGATCCCGAGGACAGGTTATTGTGGCGTTGGGTAAGCCTTTCAGAGGATGCAGTGAAGCAGCCTCCTTCCCCAGAGAGAGCCATCAGGGAAGTGGACCTCATCCCCAAGAAAGCCATTGCAGCAGAGAGGGGCCACAGATACAACAAAGGAGGAAAAATACTTTCTGCTGGAGAAAGATCCCACAGGTATGACATCTGTGGCCAGAGCTTCAAACAGAAGTCAGAAGTAACTGAACATCAGAAAATTGATAATATCAAGAAAATCTATGAATGTAAGGAATGTGGAAAAACTTTTAATTGGGGCTCAAGCCTAGTTATTCATCAGAGAATTCATTCAGGAAAGAAACCATATGTATGTAACGAATGTGGGAAAGACTTTAATCAAAGTTCAAATCTTATTATACATCAGAGAATTCACACAGGAAA
The DNA here is from genome assembly GCA_004027735.1 of Carollia perspicillata. Lineage (NCBI taxonomy): Eukaryota > Metazoa > Chordata > Mammalia > Chiroptera > Phyllostomidae > Carollia > Carollia perspicillata. Next base: position 9,515 of record PVKM010036477.1, read on the forward strand.
GAAGCCTTATATATGTCATGAATGTGGGAAAGACTTCAATCAGAGCTCTAATCTGGTTAGACATAAGAGAATTCACGGTGGTGAGAATCCCTATGAATGTAAAGAGTGTGGGAAGGCCTTCAAGGGAAGCTCAAACCTTGTCCTACACCAGAGAATTCATAGCGGAGGGAAGCCATATATATGTAACGAATGTGGGAAGGCCTTCAATCAAAGCTCAGATCTTGTAATACATCACAGAATTCACACAGGAGAGAAACCCTATGAATGTTATGCATGTGGACAAGCCTTCGGCCAAAGTTCACACCTTGTCACACATCAGCGAATTCATACTGGAGAGAAACCCTTCAAGTGTAATGAATGTGAAAAGGCCTTCTGGCAGCGTTCACGCCTTACTGAACACCAGAGACTCCACAGTGGAGAGAAACCCCATGAATGTCGTGAATGTGGGAAATCCTTCAGTGGGCACACAGCTTTTCTTAAACATCAGAGACTGCATACTGGAAAGGAACTTGAATGTGAAAAAGCCTGCACTTCTGAGTTGGACCTTATCAAACAACAGAGAATACACAGGGAAGAAAAACCATATGAATATACTGAGTGTGGTAAAACTTTCTGGGGAAGTTCAGATCTAACTCGGCACTGGATAATTCATACTGGAGAGAAACCGTATGAGTGTAGTGCATGTGGGAAAGCCTTTAGCCAGAGATCTCACCTTGTTACACATCAGAAAATTCATACTGGAGAGAAACCCTATCAGTGCAAAGAATGTGGGAAAGCCTTCCGGCAGCGTTCACTCCTCATTCAACATCAGAGGACCCACAGTGGGGAGAAGCCCTATGAATGTAAGGAATGCGGGAAATCCTTCATCTGGCACACAGCTTTTCTCAAACATCAAAGACTTCATACTGGAGAGAAACTTGAAGAAGGTGAGAGAACATTTGGCAAGGATGAGTTGTTTAAAGGAGAGCAGAGAATTTACCATGAAGAAAAAGCTTGTCTGGGTAATCAGTGTGGAAGAACTTTCCAGAGCAGCTCAGACCTCATCACACATCAAGTCACTCATGCTGGAGAGAAACCATATGAATATAAAGAATGTGGAAAAACCTTCAGAGCTCAGACCTTATGAGACATCATAGAATGCATGGTGGTGAAAAGCCTATGTATTCAGTAAGTGTGGGAAATCTTTTAGGGGAAGCTCAGATCTTATTAAACACCATCGTGTTCATACTGGAGAAAAACCCTATGAATGTCTTGAATGTGGGAAAGCCTTCAGTCAGAACTCACACCCTATTAGTCACCAGATAATTCATACTGGAGAGAAACCCTTTGAATGCAGCAGCTGAGGGAAGGCTTTCAGTGGGCACACAGCCTTTCTTAAACATCAGAAACTTCATCCTGGAAAGGGACTTGGGGAATGTGAGAGGGTTGTCACATAGGACTTATTCTAACAGGTTGCACAACCTAATGAATGTAGGAAAAGCCTGGTGGAGATCACATCTTATTGCACTATAGAGGATTTTTACTATTAAAAACCATTTGAAGAAAGAAAAACATTACAAGAGTCCTAGTGGATGGAAAACAAGTAAGTATAGTCAGGTGGAAAAGTTCTTGGACATAAAATAGCCTTTTTCTGCCTCAGAACTACATTGGAGTATGGTCCCCAGCATATAATTACTTGACAGTGTTTTAGGCAACTGTTGTTGTTACTAAATCATTATAAATCACTTTGGCAATAACTCCAAAACTAAATTCTTCATGAAAGGAGCCCTTTAAATCTTGACTACCTAGTCCAGTGACCAGTAAAAATCTTAAGTACTTTAGTGTGATTAAATTTTTCTCTGGGATGAATTCTTCCCCTTAGGTAGGTGTTTTACACATATTCTCTTCTTTCCATCCTTATAAAAATATGCTTATGCATATGCAAAAATGCTAATTAGAACAAACCACTAATTGAGAAGAAACCAATATAATAGAAATGACAAGACAGCTGAAGGCCAGGAGGATACAAGAGCCACATGAGGAGTTTCCCCAGAGAAACAGGAGTGACTACTAGTAGTATCAGGAAATGAAAGACCAAGGGAGAGGAGAACAGTAGGTTTTGGGACTAGGATAAGACTGAGTGCTGGGACTGAGCATTTAGGTGACGTGGGTTGGTGGGAATTCGAAGAAAGCATCTGCTGTGAAAGGTCAGTCAATTATAGGGAAAGTGGTTTGTGTTGAACCAGGACTTTGTAATTGGGCACAGCTTATTTGAGAATTGGGGAGTCTAAATAGAACTCTGAAGAGAGGTCATCATTTAAGCTGCCAACTAATTGGGTAATTAGGCCCTGGCTCTGGGAAAACTCAGTCCTTAAATATTTCTTATACTCTGAACTACTGGCAGACTGCATCTGAATTTCCATGAATCATCAAATAAGAAAGCTACTGAGAGAACCATGTAAGGCAAGGAGAATTTCGACCGCATATCTTTCCTCGGTGGGAATAGCTTGTGAGATGCATAGAAGGGTCAGTGGTTCACAATGGGATGGTTTTGCCTCCTGGGGACACTTGGCAATGTCCAGAGACATTTTGGTTGTCACAGCTTGAAGAAAATGTTGACTATCTAAAGTCCAGGGATGTTGCTAACATCTTAAAATACACAGCCCTACCCTGTCCCAAACAAAAAATTACCTGGTCTCAAGTGTCACTAGTGCCATCCTTGAGGAACACTACCCATGGATATTTAGAACACCAGTCACCAGGGGCCACTTAAGCGAGCATTTCAGTGTCATTTGGGCAGTGGCAGTGTGTCGTGGAGGGAGCACAGACATGGGTTGGAATCCCAGTATGATGTATTGCTTTCAGGACTGGAGCAAACTATGTAACCCCTCTGATCTTTATTTTCCTTATTAATAAAGCAGTGATAAAGTAATCCACCTCATGGAGTAATTGTGAGTTGTTGTTGTTTTTAATATTTTATTGATTATGCTATTACAGTTTTCCCATCTTTTTTTCCCCTTTGTTCCCCTTTGCCCTGCACCCCCCTCCCACCAGCATTGCCCCCTTCCTTAGTTCATGTCCATGGGTCATACTTATAAGTTCTTCGGCTTCTCCATTTCCTATGCTATTCTTAACTTCCCCCTGTCTATTCTGTACCTACCAATTACTCTTCTGATTCGCCATACCATTTCCCCTATGCTCACCCACCCCCAATTGTGAGTTTTAAATGAGAAACTGAAATTTGCTGTTGACACACAGAAAACCATCTGGAGCTCTAACCATTTTAAAACAAGATGAAGTATTTATAAGCAAACCATAATGTGTAAGATACAGTACTGTCTTGTGACTGGTATAAAGAATATGACCTGTTAAAGTTCAAGGCACTGGGGGGCTGTAGCATCCCCAGAGGGTCACCCTGAACATTAGTGGGATGTCTTGAAGTGGAGAAGCCCATCCATACCATCCCAAAAGCTGGCTGCTCGTGGATGGTGGTAGAGAGCATGCCTACCCCATCACTGTCTCAAATGTTAAAGCTCTTTAATAATCTCACATAAATTAATATTCTTTTCACATCAGAATATCTTTAAACATATTTAGGAAGCAAAAGGATTTCAAAATGGCTATTATCAGTGATACACCTGGATTAAAAATTAAAGATACTTAACATTTTTTAGTTATCCCAGATTCTAACTAATCAAAACCTTTAGCTAACTGGGACATTTTAGCTTTTTTTTTTCTTTATGTAAACAAAGGGAATTGGGAATTTATTCTTATAAACCCATCTTCATGTCCTTTACCTTATGCAGTGAGAGTGATGTTTATTAGGATAAGCAGGATATTGAAAGGGACCTTAAATAGCTAAAGACCTAAACCCCAGTCTTTTTGAGGAGCAGGTGTGACTGGAATGTGGACTAAGAGACATTCCTCCATATAAATATTTCATAGGAAACAACACTGCTACTACTACCATCTTGGGGAAAGAGCATATGAGTACAGTAGAGGAAGGGAGTGTTACCCAATAGTCTTCCAATTTGGTCAATTTTTCTCAATTTTTCATGCCCTTTGAGTGAGGCCACCATCATCATCTCTTATTTATGTTATTACCCCAGCCTCCTGACATGCCTCCTGCTTCCACTTTTCTACAGGGCAGCCTGAGTGTCCTTTCTTTAGAACAAATCTGATAGAGCCACCCACCCCAGATTTCTGTAGAGCTTTCCCACTAACCTGAGCCTGAAGCCTAGTCCTTACAGTGACACATGTGTTCTGATCCGGCCCCATTCATCACTCACTTAGTAAGTATTTATTGAGCTTCTAATATGTGTCAGGTACAGGGTGGGGATACAAAGAGCGGGGAGCAGAAATAGACAACAGTCTCTGCCCTGGTGGAGCAGAGGTGAAATTAATTAGGATCATAAGTAAAATTACAACCATGGTAAGTGCCAAAAAGGAAAAGCATGAGAGTGCAGTGGGAGATAGTGGGGGGGGTCGCTTTCTGCAAAGTGTTTACCTTTCTAAATCCAACAGTTACGTCTGAACTACCGGTAGCTCCCCAAGAACCTAGGTGCTACCCTCTTACCCTATGGCCTTTCCACAAGCTGTTCCCTCTGCCAGGAATGCTCCCTCCCTCCTTACCTAGCTCTGTTCTTCTTTTTAGTATTTCCTATGTGTTGGGTACTGCAATAAGGACTTAACACCCATTTTCTCTTGCATTCTTCGCCTCTGTCTTAATTGGCAAATACTACTGTTTTCTAAACAGGAAACTAAGGTCAGGAAGGCAAAATAATTTGCCCAGAGAGTCAAAACTAGTAAATAAACTGGAATTCAAACCCAGGCCTGCCTGACTCCAAAGCCCATTTCCTTTGGCACTGCTGTGTTGTCTCCCAGTTCTTTCATGGTGGCCTCATTTACTCAGGTCATCTTCCCTGATGTATACTCAGTCAGGGTTAAGTGCTCCCTCTGTGCTCCCAGACGCCACAGCCATCATAGCACAGACATTGATAGATTTGTCGTTCCACTAGACAGAGCTCCACCGGGAAGGGACTGGGTCTTTCTGGTCTTTGCAGGTCCAATGACTCCACGTAGAAGGAACCAAGCCTCAGACACTAGGACAGACGATGGCTGATGTGGGCAGAAGTGTGACCCCCACCCCGGGCTCATCTAGAAAACAGGAAGACTCTTCTAGGTGGCCATTCCACACATTAACCAGGGAGGCTGCAGGGGTAAGAGGGCCTGGCTGCAGCTTTCACTGTAGCCTGGCTCCCACCGAGACTGGACAGAGGC
>PVKM010036478.1:0-14782 GCA_004027735.1 Carollia perspicillata
ATCCTCCTTCACTTCTTTATCTTGCTTCATTCTCTGAAGAACATTGATCACAACCTGACATTATTTTTTATATGTATTTGTTTGCTCACTTATTATGTCTTCCCCACTACAATATCAGGTCCACAAGGCAGGGACTTCATCTCTTGTATTCCCAATATATTGTTGGTGTCTGCAACAGTGATAGGAACAAAGTGGGTGTTTGTTGGATGACTATGAGGCCTAGAACTTTGTTCTCTCCCCTTAGATGTACAAAGAGAAAAACTGATCAAAAGGGCTTCAGTTCTCACAGGTTTGAGAGTGACACTATCATGGAGTCTTTTATGGTCGGCCCAAATAGGAGGTGTTGGTGACTTTCAGGAATTCGTCTTATTTTATAAAGTACTTAGGAGAAGGGTGGCCAAGAATGTAGTGAACTGGCCTGAGATTTTAGAGACTTTGATGTTGTCTCTACTTAGTTGTGAGATTGTAGGCATTAACTTCATCTGCAATGTCCCTTATAGATTAGAATTTCTGTATTTGGAGACTGATTTATTTGCTCTTATTAAAATGCAAATACCTTTAGGAGGGGTATCATTTAAACTTTTATTGGACATTGAGTCATGGTGAGTTTTCTACATCAGATTCTTTTCAAAAGTAGATTTTGACAAGGGACATTGAGAGAGTGTGGGCCAGCTACATGTTTTAAGTAGGGGAAGAAGATGGTGTTGGGATGTTGAGAATGAAGAAGCACAAGAGGCTAGAGTGCTAAGTCAAACTTCACAAAGTTCAGTCTTACCATGGGGCAAGTATAGATGTGGGGTGGGGAGCAGATGAGAAAGGTTATTAGGTGTGTGCAAAGACTTATTTCCATATGAAAGTGGATGTGGGAATTTTCTTACCATTTCTATAGTGGTCTACTTACATTCTTAAACCCTCATTGGTTAAAGCCTTGTTAACTCTGACCTGTTGATGTTTAACTAGACCTGGTCAGAGATTGCTTTGGAATTATTTATGAGGAACACTTTACCAAGAAAACCATTAGTGAAAACAAATCACAAGTGGACTCCTCTAACTTCTTATGACAATGGACTGCTCCAGAGAATTCAGAATCATGTTTCACAACTGCTCCAGGGAACTTGACACCCACTGGAGTTGTAGTAGGAATTTCAAGGAAATGGGGTTCTGTAGCCAAATAAATTCTTGCTACATTAATGTGTCTTAGAAATTTCCAAAAGGAGTTACAGAATGTGTTATCTGACTATAGGAGTTTTGTTTCTCTCTAAATACCTATACACACCTCTCATTTCCCTTGGGACACAACGTGAAAAATGCTGCAATGGAATTAACCGTTTGTTTCACAGTAATTTACAAAGTGATTATAATTCATCCATTCATGGAAACTTCAATTCATAGGTGTATCAATAAAGCACTAATACAATTGGCCTAGTTCCAGTTAATGCATTTTCTTGAACAAATAAGAACAAGTTTTTACATGAAATGTAGTTGATAATTCATGATCAACCTCCCTCTCTCCTTTCCATGCTGCCCTCCCCCCCTTTTTTTTTGATAATTGACCTGTATTAAGGACTACAAATCAAACTGAAATTACATAACTCATGTAAGTTAATAAATGTCAGAAGTCTAAGAGTTTAAATACAGTGTGATTTGTGTATTTTGTAGATTTTTTTTCTCTTTTTTTAAAGACATTGCAAACTCTTGCCAGACACCCAAAATCATAAAAATCACTGGATAGAGGCCAGTCGCAGAACCATCACTACTCATTGGTTTACAAAAGTTGTTTTATGATTTTTCTGTAGTGTGAAGACAATTTGAATATAGTAGAGAGCATTATTTATCTTTTTGTTATTTGGTTGAAAACAGGAGAAGGTCAGTCTTAGATGTTGGAAGGCACTGCCACTTGATATTCAAGCTCTAAAGAGGAGAAACTTGGGTGAGAGGAGATAAAATGTCTTGTGGTTTTAGGGAATTACTCAATGGTGATATCATCAAGAAGTGTAGCCAGAAGTCTGATGCTTTCGGTGTCTTGCTGGGGCTCAAGTCAAGGTTTGTCCTGTAACTGATTCTAACAGCCTTGCTTGTTATGAAGCATGTGCTCTCTCATGGTTCTCCCATTGCAAAACGGGAAATTCCCAGGCCTTTGTAAAGGGAAAGTGCTTCAAAGTGACACACTCTCTTTCCTTTGACCCTTTCCTGGTAGGGTCATTCCCTGAACTGCCTGATATCTAGGCTCAGTTTAGAGACCCAGGAATAGCAAGAAATCTCCTTGCTGAGCCTACGCTGACTCCTGTGGTCGATCCCACAGCTAGCCTGATTCTTCCCTAATGTTCTGCATTATCATCGCTGTGTTTGGGATTTCAACCAAATCTAGCCTTGCCATGTGTACGTGCCAACTAGCTCACTATGCTTTGCAGGCTAGAGGTTGGGGAGGAGTTTACTGTCTGCTGTCTCTCATCTCCAGCCTGGCTTCCTCCCAACAGAGCTCTTACTTAAGAAAAAGGAAACTCTTTTTTCAATCTCCATCAGCGGAGGTTGAACGAGGGAAACTAACTCATTTATGCTTTGATGAGCTCACAAGAGAAATAATGAGATTTCAATGCTATCACTGTTTTTTTCCAAAAATGATTTGAAGCAAACAACAAACCCAAGATGTATTGTAATTATTATTTATTTTTTGTTGTTATGGACAAATCTATGCCACTCATAGGGATAACTCAGAGGGATGGAAATCAAATTTTATTGAAGATAAAATAACTATGACTCTGGTCCTAATTCTTTTTGAAATCAGGGTTAAAGAAACGTTTTAGGCAATTCACTTCACTCAGTTTGCTAAAATTGTATCAATTGTGGGTAGAGGAGGTGAATTAGATGATTCTTCAGTACACATCTTGCTCTCAAACATGAATTTTATCTTCTACACATGTTCTTCCCAATAGAAGATGTGTCTTTGAAAATTTAAGCATTTTTTATTTGTGCCATGTTTATTTATGTTTTAGTCATATGTTATACTATGAATTTTAAAACAGACTGAATATTTTCAAAAAAATATATTTAACATTGTTTTTTTCTGTATAAAAATGTATAAAAATAAAGTTTTATTTCAAGTAGACAGTTAATTTGAAGGATGATTATCCTTGACCCAGATTTCTGGATTTTGCCAAGAATGTGGAAAAATACTTTCATAATTACAGTGGTTGGATTTGGTTTTCCTGATTCTGAAAAAAACTTTTACAAAGGATGCTTATGCTCTTGAACTCAGGGCCAACCCTTGCCAAAGTAACAAACATGTTACTCTGCTATCCTTATCACCAATAGTCATTATAACTCCAAATTGCATCACTTTTCCTTTATATACATTATTAGTAACTGGAACCATTCAGGTCAGTGTTACCATTCCCCGCCTTGGCATTAAAGTAAATTTACTAAGCTAATACAATACCTTGCTTTTAAAATAAAAGCATTGATTGGCAAGATCAAGCCAAGCATGTTGCATAAGTTTCTCCTGGAAGCTGTAAAATCTAATCTGAATTGGAAAGCAGGAACAAGTTTTACAGGTGTTAATGAAATATACACTGAGATAGCTTTCTTTGGTGCTGTCCAGTTATCTTTGTAGCCTTTTTTTTTTTCTTTTTTCTGATAATTGGAAATAGACCCATAAGATTCTGATTACTTCAGGCAGAATAGAAAATAAATTTAAATATTTGATCTCCCTTGGCTAATGTATAATGGTAAAGTAAAATTTTCTTTGTCTAGGTCCAACTGCTAAGACCCTCTCTTCATCCAGAGGTCCAGCCCAGTTCATTTTGGCCCAGCTACCAGATATGGTTTTCATTAGGTGGTTAACCTAGGTCACTCTCTATGCTGAAGTCAGCCAGTGAATGTACTGTAGCTATTTTGTGGCTATTCGATATTCAGTATGAAGCCAAATGTACAACATTAGAAGCAGTGAGTTGGTTTGAGTGGTAGCATTCATGTTTGTGCAACATTATGTTTCTTAGATAGAGAAAGCCCCTCCTTTTTGAGCTCCCACTTAAGGGAGTGAGATTGGCCACTGTGAAGTCATTCTTTCCATTGAAATTGCTTTCATGAAAACGGATGGCCATTGATTTATACACCAGTTAATTAAAATATGTTTATTAAACCTACTCTATAGTCGGAAGTAGGCTAGATACTACAAGGAGTATTATTCAATTTAAGACACAATTCTGCCCTCTTGGAGATTAAAATATAAGTAGAAAAAGAGGTCTGTCATGCACATGAATAGTTGAAAGTCCATGTCATGTAATAAAAAGAATATGAACATTGGAATCAGATAAAAGCTGAGTTTGAATTTAAGCTCTGCCATGTTCTAATCCTTTATTTGGATGATAATGTTTCTCTAATGGAGTGTTAGCACATATTACCATAAATAAAACTACATTACAAATTTCCCAGTACCATGTATACCTGCACATCATAAATCTTTGTTTATAAATAAAAAATAAATTTTTGTTTGTTACTGCATTGTGCAAAATGGTTGGATAGATTTTCATCAAATGTAAAAGGAAGTTTAGGATGTTTGACTTAAATATAAGCTGAAGTCAATACTCTATCATTTGAGGTGGTAGATGTAACTGTATATGCCTGTTTTGATAAGCAGACCTCCTCTTGGTCCTGCTGTATCCCAGTTCTAATGATGGGATTGCACCTGAGTCTATCTTTAGAATCTTCCTCAGATCCAAGTAGTTTTAGGATTGAAGTTTCCTCCTCAGCTGCCCTTGTAAGTATGAGACTTGTGGCCCTGAGGCTCAGCTTCACAGCCCGCTTATGGGACAGGCATATAAGGTCACATCTGCCACCTCCCTGACCACTCCTCCCAAACCTCTTGTGATGGGCTTGTTCCCAGTTTTGGCCCTTGGGAGGCTTCCACACCCTGCTTTTTAGTCTATGACAACATCCTGTTTAAATTATCCTACAAGAGAACACCATGTGGTATAGATGTTTTTCAATGCTATAAGAAAAACTATGGCTCCTTAAAGTAGCTCCTTCTGAAGACAGATGGTGAAGTCAGCCTGTTCAGTATGAGGAACTGACAGAGGGGTGTTTGTTATACATAGTGAGGAGGTTTCAGAGGCTTAGGGTTCCAGATGGCTGTGGGAGAATAAATCAAGAGCATAGGAAAGGGATTTTAGTTTGAATTTTGCCAACATTTACTGTTTCAGGCAGCCTATAGGCTTTGGAGATCCAGAATGGAACAGTGTGGTCCCTGCAGTGGAAGCCTGCTGGGACAGATGGGTCAGGTGTTCATTCAACTAGAGGGTCAGATAATGGTCTGGGTTCAAAGGCAGGCACATGCTTCCATAAGTGGAAGAGTTAATTACTAATGAGTCTTTGCAACTCATGCTTAGAAAGGTTTTTGTCTTTTAAAAAGATTCTTACTCTTAACAGGTATCATTAAAAAGAACCGAGTTGCTATAAACACTATTTTCTTTTGTTTTAATTTTATTGTTGTTCAAGTGCCATTCTCTGCATTTCCCCCCACCACTGCCCCACAACCCAGCCCTCCCCCCCTCCCTCCCCTGATTCCACCCCACTTGGTTTTGTCCATGTGTCTTTTATAGTTGTCCCTGAAATCCCTTCCCTCCTTTTCCCTCCATTATCCCCCCCGCCTCCCCTCTGGTTACTGTCAGATTGTACTTCATTTCAATGTCTCTGGTTATATTTTGCTTGCTTTAAAAACCATTTTCTTGTTAGGAAATGATATTTTCTGTAGAAAAGCTGTGGATAAATATGATATATATATATTATATATATGCATTTTTTTTCCTATCATACCTGAAAACAACTCATCCAATGGGCCATAGATACTTCATGCAGCACCATTCCTCTCCTGGCAACAATTAATTACTACCAAAAGATCGATAGCAGGTTTACATTTTACAAAAATTGCAAAATGTTTTTTAAATATGCATATTAATGCATACTATCAATGTAATAAATAACAATAATAAAATCGCTAGCCCTGGTTGATTCTTCACTATGTGTCTGATATTACTTATATTATCTCATTTATCTCTGAACCACCTTCAGAGGCAAATTCTGTTGTTATCTCCATTTTGTGAATAAGGTTTAAGCTCAGCTCAGCAAATTCCTTTGCCCCACATCACATAGTCATGGAGCCCTGGACCTGCTTCTTGAGTGTGGGCTTTAACCCCTATGCCACACAGCACAACAGGATGGACCACTGAACCACTCTGGATGGCTAGGTTTTGCTTCTATTTTATAAGCACCATTTGAGATATTTGTTTTAAATGCTGAGATTGCTCAGTCAAGGACAAGTGGTGCTCAGTTTGCACTGGTGAAAAAGCCATTTACAAAGTGATGTCAAAGCAAAAGCATGTCAAAGCTTGTTGTTATAGTTGACATGTGTTTGGAGCATCACTGGAACATAGAGGATGTTGTTTACAGGTGGGCTTAACGTTACCTGCTTCCCCAAATATGTACTGAAGTGTTCAGATATTGCCAGGTTGAGAGTGAGAGTAGGCACCTCTGAGAATACTGCCTTCTTGAACTTTGTCCCCCTGACATGTCACACACCTCACCAAACTGTCTGGGATATGTTAGATGCTAGGGACTCACAGAGAGGCACAAAGTAGGAAAGCAAAGGGTGTCTAGACACCAGCAGCATTTCTGCTCCTCTTGCATTTGGGAGGGAAGGAAGGTGTCAGCTCTCAGTGAGGATGTCTCCCATTGGTGTTGATTCTAGAAGACACATCCCTGGGAACTTCCTTTTCCCCCTTCAGCTTCTCCATCATACTCTGTGCTCTATGCCAAGAAGTGGCACAGGGAGGAGGACAGCTAAGGTTGATGACCCTGCTCTCTCCGGGACAATCCTAAAGAACGTGATCCCCTCAGTGAATGTCTGGAAGATCCGCTTTGTCACCAGGCTGGGGCTGCCAGTGCCCTGACCTTGAGCCCTAAAGTGGCCGCAGAACCCCGTGCCCAAAAAGCAGCTTTTCCCATGCACAGAGCCACAACATCCAGCCTCCAAGAACTGTCTGTCACACCCACTTTTGTGCATTGGCTCCTGTCTTGGTGGCTCTAGAGATGCAGTCAGGAACAGTCACATGTAAACTGTGCAGCTGCAGGCTACAGAAGCCCTCCAGAGGCCCCAAGTCCGAGGTGACAAGGGCCACCTCTGCAGAACGTAGCTGAGAATGGGAGAGGCAGGGCTCAGAGCTTTCAGATGCCTTCGGTGAAGTCAGCGAGTACACCTTTCCAGCGTCTTCCTAGGGGTGCACAGTCTGGCTGGTTGCTGACTATGGCAAGCAAACCTTGGTGGGTGGTCCCATTTCCCCAGTGGAATTTGTGCTGATTGCAGTACAGAGCTGAGAACAAATCGTAACCTTGGCCAAGTCCTGTAGGCAGGAGTTGCCCTGGCTTTCTGGGGGCCTGAGACTAGGATGATTTGGGGACCCCCTTAAAATTCTGAATACATAATTCTCTTTTTGTGTATGTTTGCTTGGTTTTATGATTCTCCAAAATATAAATAGTTTTAAAATTGCAGATAATAAATGAGTATAAAAAATTTTAAACAGTGTAGAAAAGTAGAAAAGTTTTTAACAGAAACCATCCTTATACCCGCTTACCTGCTACCTAGATTTTACCTTTAACCTTAATGGTAACATTTAACCTTAATGGTTAAATCAATATATGTCTATATGTGTGTGTGTATATATCATACAGGATGTACTCTGCATGATTACATGGCATCATACTTTGGAAATCTATCCAGACTGTTGCACAGGAGTTTGGCCTCCTTTAGTTTCCCTGGACCCAACACCCCCTTTTTTCTGACCAGTGTTCCATTTTATGAATATAGCTAGTCATTTTCTAGCTGACCAACACCTAGACTGTTCCCATTTGGGGGCTATTATATACAAAGCTGCTATGCAATTCATTTTTAAATGACTACAGTATTTCATTGCACCCATTTACAAACATTTATTCAAATAGTTCTCTTATTGGATATTAAGTTCTCTCTTGCTCTCTCTTATTTTTGACTACTATGATCATTGCTATAATTTAAAAAATCTTTAATCTACAGATGCTTTTATTTCCCCCAGCTAGATTCCTGGAAGTGGCAGTGCTGCACTAAAGAGCACGTATTTCTTTACCTTTATTTAACAGATATTGCCAGGCTGCTTTGCAGAAATATACAACCATTTACGTTTCTACAAGAAGTATGTGAGAGTATTTTTTTTTACCAGCTTTTCTGCTGTAGGTGTTAACACGTTCAAATGTTTTCCTTACTATTTGTTTTTTTCTTTCATTTTCCTGATTACCAGTGGGACTGAGCATTTTTTCATACAAGTGGTGGACATTTGGACATGTTCTGTGATTTACCTCATTTCCTTTGACCACTTCACTTTTAGACTGTATGTCTTGACCTTACAATTGGTGAAAGCATTATATATATATATTGGGAATAATTACCTTTACAAATAATCCTGTTTGTGATATTCAATGACAGGTATTTACCCCCGGTGCATCATATGTCCTTAAATTTTATTTAGACTAAACTTTTGTCTTACATATTTAATTTTCTTTCTGCGGTCAGTTAGTTTGTGTGTGTGTTTGTGTGTATTCTGTATTGGTTTAAGTCCCCCTTCACCCTCCCCCCTTTATTCTTATTTTTTCTCTCTATCATCTAGGTCGTTGGTATGTGATCTTAAAATTACTCTAAATTATTGATTGTTTTTGGCATTTGAATGTTTATTTCATTTAGTGTTAGTTTTATATGTAGTGTGAAGTGGTGTTCCTATTTTTTTCCCTCCAGATGGATATCCATTTGTGCCAGCATCATTTATTTCATTAACTAACCTCTACCCACCAAATTATTTATTAAATTCTCATGTAAACTAAGACATGTTTTTAGGATTCTATTTTGTTTCATTAATCTCTTTGTCTACCTCTGTGTTGATATAATTTTATTTTTATTATAGTGTTGCAATGATTTTATAGTGTGTCTCAATAGATGATAGGTGAGTCCACTTCTTCCTCATTCCAACACACACATACTTAAAAACTTTTTCTTTGCTATTTTTCATTACTTATTTTTCCTTTTTTTAAAGAAAAGATTTTATTTATTTACATGTTTAGAGGGAGGGGAAGGGAGGGAAAATGGAGGGAGAAATAGAGGGAGAAAAACATCAATGTGTGAGAGATACATGGTTGCCTCTGACAGGCCCACAACTGGGGACCTGGCCTGTGCTCTGACTGGGAATCAAATAGACGACCATTTGATTCATAGGCCAGCACTCAATCCACTAAACCACAGCAGCCAGGGTGGTCATTTAGTTTTCCATTTGCACTTTAAGATAACCCACATTCTTCTCAAATTCAATAGGGTTTAAGTCGCAATTATATTATATATTAATTTTTGGGTAATTGGCAATTTGTCCTATTAAATCTTCTCATTCAGTAACATGATATGTCTCCCTCTTTATTTGGACCTTATTTTATGTGCTTCAATAAATTTTGTAGTTTTCTTTACATGGCCTGAACAGTATTTCTTATTGTATGTTTTCCTGCATTATAGCTTTATCTTTATTATGAATTAAACATTTCCTCAATATTAATTTTTAGCTACATAATACCAATATAGAAAACAGTTATGGATTTTGGTATATTTGTCTTGTATATAGCTACCTTACCAAATTCTTTAATTCTAATAATGTTTTATTCTCAGTGTCTTGAATTTTACATGAATAGAATTATATCACCAACAAGAAAATTAATCTTTACCCCCCTAATATTTATGTGGATTGTTCTCTCATTTAATTTTGCAGGTTGCTAAAGCTAAGGTGAATAACACAGGTGACAGTGCCCATTCCTGCTTCTTCCTGATGCAATGGAGCTGACTTCAGTGTTTCTTCATTTACAATGATTTCGGCTGTGTTTTGGTCCTGTATGATACATTAACTATTCAATTTCTATTCTTATTTAATTGAAGTTGTGGTAGGAACAGCTGCTGAATTGTTATAAAGGATCTCTTCAGTATCATTTGGTGTGCTCCTATGAGTCTCCTTGTGAATGTAGTGAATGATGTTGCTATATTTCCAAATAGTAAATGTACATTTATTCTTGGCTAAATTTGATTTGATCATATCATATTGTTCTTTTGAGACACTTTGTATTTCATTTGTTAACTTTTATTCAGAATAATCAAAATTTATTCATGAATGATATTTGTCTACAGGGATTTTTTGGAACCATGCCAATTTTATCAAGTTTTGTTATTAAAAATGTATGACCTTTATAGAACTAATTAGAAAATTTTCATGCCATCAGCAAATGTACATAACATTAATATTAACTTTAAAAATATTAGATAGGACACACAGCTTTGGAGCCAACTGGCCCTAAGCTCTTTTTATGATGGTAGGTCTTTAATTACTCTTTGAGCTTCTTTTATGGCAGTGGTATATTCATTTTTTTCTTATTTATGGGGAAATTTTGGCTTTTTATATGTTAGAAAAATCACTATTATTTTTAGGTTTCAACTTCATTACTACAGAGGTAACATACTGTATTTAGTATTCTTACAATCCTTTCTGTATCTGTATTTTCCTCCCTGATTTTGCACATGGGAAGATTACATATTTTAATGATCTTTCCAAATAATCAGTTTTAGGATTTATCTTTTCTACTATTTTTGCTTCTTATTTTTATTAATTTCCACTTATGTTTTTATTGATTCTTCCTATTTTTTAGCTTAGACTTATTTTATCCCAAAGTCTTAAGACAAAGTAGTTAGTATTGCTTTAGCTCCATCTGTTTTGCTATAAAGTATCATCTGACTGCTTTCTAGTTAGATTTTATTTTAAATTTGAGTTTCAACATTATTAAATGGATTATTTAGAAAGATATCTTTTAATTTCTAAGAAAATTATTATATTTTTCTAATTTTATTGGATTATGATCACTGTATCCTAACTTTTTTTCTATTAGATCTGTTTCATTCTGAAAGAGCGTAGGAACAAGTTCTGTTGTAGTTGTTTTTTAGTGAATATATGTTTGTGACTATTATATAATTTTTATATTGCTTATTGAATTAAATAAACTTTATATCTTATTACTGTGATTCTTATTTTTATCTTGTTTGCCTTTGCCTAATATCTTTTCTTCTACTCCTGCTATCTATCTCTGCTCATGTATTTTGTCCATGTTTAAAGGCTAACCCTATACATCAGTGTTATAATAATGTAACATACAGATATGCATCATAAATTCTTCCCAGAACAAGTAGGAGAGTAAATGAGGAAGAAAGAAAGGAATAAAACATAAAGAAAATTAATCAGTAAATAATAAATAGAATTTAGAGATTTAAGCATAAAACCAGGCAGGGAGTATAAAAAAGATAATTGAATACGTTCTGAAGTTTTATTTATTTATTCATTCATTCATTCATTCATTCATTTGTTTATGTATCCTGGTTCTCACTTTGGACCAGGCCTCTGTTCTCCCATAAACACATTGATTAATTTCAAATGTACACACACACACGCACACATATATATGCATATCTATACACACACACGGAATAAATTCTATTTTGCTTTAATGGTCAGTCTCCATAAAAATTCCATTAGTAAGAAGACTAAACTCAAGACAGATTCTAGTTTTTGGTTTGAGATTTTGTGGTTTAGTTGGATGAAATGGGACATCTACTATGGTGTGCCAATAAATTTTAAAAACCAGCTGAGGAGGAGGGGGTGGAGCTAAAAGTCTCTGGTTTGTCATTATTTTGCCGATTCCCATGGTATAAGTACTGTCTGACTTCAAGCTACATATGTGGTGTCCCTGATATGGAGTTGGGAACACATTGCTGCATCTAAAGGAAGTTTTGATATTTTATTCCCAGGAGGAGTTTTAGGTAGCAGCCCAAATTTCTGTTTATGCCAGCAGCCCCACTAGACAAGTGGGCATTACTGGGTGTGGCATGAAAATAACATGAACAACTCGATAGACAAGTTTCATAGACACATTCCTGTGGTTTGCTAGCTGTTTTTAGCAATTTAGCCACACTCAAGTTTCTAATTACAGGATTTTGTTTTTATTTTTTAAAACAATGTGGTGTTGACATAGATGGTCTCTTTAGTGTATATTGTTCATGTTATTTACTATCTCTTAGCAAATCTGGTGCAATTGTAATCTGAATAACCTGATACTTCAAAGAATTTAAATTTAATACTGTGAGGATCAGTAAAGATGATTTAAACTCCCTTTCTTACTTTTTGTTGCTAAGGGGAGTGCCAAAGGGATGAAGCAAGTTGCTTAAGCACTGACAGTTAGTTATTATTGGAATTGGAAGCAAAAACATGTGCACTTGGAATCTGTCTTGTTCTCTCACTATATTTACCACATTTTTAATAGAATTTTATTTATATGGCTACAGAGCTAATTAGGCTATTATTTCATGCTTGGAAAAACTGTTGTCATCCTAATAAGAAAATATTTATCTAGAAGCTAGCTTTAAATGTTTTTCTGTGAAGTCTGAATTACATAGTTAAGAAAATAAGACTTAAAGAAAAATGTGATGGGCACCGTGCCAAGCACTCTGTCTATTGTTGAAATCTCCATACCAACTAATTCTCCTATTTTTTTAGATGAGGGGCTGAGGCTTAGTGAACTGATGGGCCCAAGGCTGGTCACATAGCCATTAAGTGGCTGAGTGACATTATAAGGGGAATCCATGTATTCCCCTTAACAACTACACTATATGCAACATCAAATAGCTTCACTGGAGACATCACCAGCAGTAGTTGATGTTCCAGTAACACTGGATTAGGATACAGAGAAAGCCATGGGTGTAGGACGTCCAAAGGGTGAAATCCTGTTCTCTAGGCCTGGGTTCTTCGAGCAGTGCTGCACAAGGAGGCAGCACCCCAGGCCCTGCTGTATGGCTGGTAGCCCTGCAGGCCCCTGTGCTTTCAAAAGAGTAACTGAATCTCCAGGGTTATGTAGGTGAAATACAAGTATATGTGCAATTTGCTTTATTCGAACCCCTTGTTTAAAAAGAACACAATTTATAAATTTTAAAGACCTTTATTATTAATGAGTTGTGTGAGTTCTTAGTATATTTTTGGTTACTAATGTGTTATTTGATATATGTGTTGCAAAAATTTTCACCCATTGTATAGGTTGCCTTTTCATTTTAATTGTTTCTTTTGCTGTGCAAATGTGATTTAGTTCGGTGCACTAGTCTTGTGTTGATTTTTGCTTTTTTTTTTGTATGCTTGTGATATCATATCTAAAAAAATCACTGCTGAGATCAATGTATAGGATCTTCTTCCCTACATTTTCTTCTAGGAATTTTGTAGTATTAGGTCTTATGTTCAAGTCTTTCATACATTTAGAGTAAAAAGAAAGGATAATTATGTAATATGATAGAGGTACTAATTACAGCTACAATGGTAATCATATTACAATATATAAATGTGTACACTTTAAATTTACACAGTTATATGTTACATACGTTCAATTTAAAAAAGATTGTCAACAAATAAATTGGACAAAAGGTTAATCTGTTTAACTTATGGCTGAAGGCATTTCTCCTTATTCTTCTTCCCCTGCACCCCCACCATTTTATTCCCACATCAAATGAAATGTCAAGAGTCAAATAATACTTTTGCCAAGCCCATTTTTTCTTCTCAGACAGTTCAGCAACCATTCAATGGGGACACCTGGGGATGGCTGAGAATTCACACAAGAGGGTGCTTTGGGTTTGTTTGTTTATTTTTTTGTTTCAATTTTAATGCTCTTTTACTAACTAATAACAGCAAAGGAGTGTGCATAGTACATATGTATAGAATAAAGCTAATGCCTGCAGGAGTTCCAATAGGGAAGGTGCAAGATTTCAGGATATTAGGCAAGACAGGTAAAAACTCTGGGCTGTATAAAGATGTGATTAAAATGTAAAGTGGGTATAAATATGCAAAGAAATGAACCAACATCTTCCATTATGCAATAGCACCAGTCTCTAGGGAAGAGATGTTGCCAGATATTTCTGAGTGACTCTGAGCGAATGTAGCAGGTAGATCAGAGTTGAGGGTGTTGGGGTAGGAGAAAGACTGTAGTCAGGGCCTGGGAGTGGTTCATGGGGTGGCAATTCTGTGAGCTCCCAGGCCTGCTAGGGAGGTAGGAAGTGCCTGAATTTCCAGAGGAAGTAATTTCCCCTTAAGTTTTCATCCAGGCTTTCAACTGGCCAAGTGTAGGGTTTTAGATGTCTTTGGAAACTCAGGTGGGGAAGAAAGTGAGTGATTAAGAAAAATCATTTGAATGTGATATTAGGCTCATGAACTGAATGTTTCTATTTTCCAGGCCTTTATATTTAGTTTACAAGTGTGACTGGGCAAACAGTACTAGTTGATTTAGCAAATAAAAATACAGGACCCCCAATTAAATTTGAGTTTCAGAATAAAAACTGGTTTAAATCCTCACCCAAGGATATGTTTATTGATGAGAGAGAGAGAGAGAGAGAAAGAGAGAGAGAGTGAGACATTGATGTAAGCGAGAACATTAATCTGCCTACCATACATGCCCTGACTAGGGATTGAATCTGAAACCTAGGTATGTGCCCTGACCAGGGATCGAACCTACAACCCTTCGGTGTACAGGACAATGCTCCAACCAAATGGTCCACCCAGCAAGGATAAATAAAGATTTTTTTTTTGTGTGTAGGTATGTCCCATAAAGTATTTAGGACCTACTTATACTAAGAAAAATTACTCAAATTAAACGG
>PVKM010036479.1:0-14781 GCA_004027735.1 Carollia perspicillata
GAGGGGCATCTGCATTTGGGCTGTTACAGAGTAAACAGCTGCGAACCCGTGTGGGTGGATTTTGGGGTGAAGGTACCTTTTTACTCCTCTGAGGTAAGTGCCCAGGAGGGCCTTGCCGGGGTGAATGTTTTTGAAGAAACTGTCAGAATGTCTTACCAGCCTGGCTATACCTTTGGCATCCCCACCGGCAGTGGACGGGTCCTCCGGTTCAGTGACACCGCCCAAAGTGGTGGTGTCGCATTATCTTTTATGTTAGCCATTCCGATCGGCAGGCAGTGACATCCGATTTGATGTGAATTTGCATATCTCTAATGGCCAGTGACGCTGAACTTCTGCTCTCGTGCTTATTCGCCGTCTTCTTCAGGGAAATGTCTGCGTCTTTTGCCCCTTTTCTAATTGCATAGTTTAATTATTTTTCGCTGTTGAGTTTCGAGAGCTCTTTTGACCTTCTAGGATTTGGCATTGGGTGTGAGGTTTGTCTAAGTCTTTTCTACCAGCCAGTTCCTTGTCTTTTCACCTTTTTAGCCAAGGTGTGCATTTTGATGCAGCCCAATGTATTAATTTTTTATCCTTATGGATCATGCTTTTGGTGTTTAAGAACACGTTGCCTGGCCCTGGATCTCAAAGATTTGTTTCCTCCTATTTTTCCCCTGAAGAAGTTGTTTTACATTTAAATCAATGGTCCGTTTTGAGTTCACTTTTGTATGAGGCATGAGATTTAGTCCCGGGTTATTATTTTTTTCTGCCTAAGGATGTCCAGTTGCTCCAGCACCGTTTATTGAAAAAGCTGTCTTTCCTCCACTGAAGTGCTTCACGCCTGTGTCAAACCTTGTATTTTTGGACATGTTTGTGTGGGTATAATTCCAGATTTTCCATTCTGATCCATTGATCTTTGTGTCTATCACTTTGCCCGTCTCAAAACAGGCTTGATGACTGTTATTAATCTTGAAATCAGCTCATCCAATTTCCCTTACTTTATTTTTCTCTCATAAGATTGTTTTAATTATTTTAATTCCTTTGATTTTATTTTTGTCTACAAAAACCTTGCTGGGATTTTCATCAGAGTTGCATCAAACCTGTATATTGATTGGGGTTAACTGACATCACTGTGTGAAGTCTTCCAGCCCGTGAGCAAAGTCTGTCTCTCCATCTTTAGGGATCTTTCATCAGTATTTCATAGTTTCTAGTATATAAGTCCTGAACGTGTGTTTGGTAGGTTTACACCTAAGTATTTTCTTCAGTTTGTGCAATTGTAAACGGTACAGTTTTTTTTTTTTTTTTAATTTCAGTGTCCACTGCTAGAATATAGAAATAAAGTTTACTTTTGTATGTTTATCTTGTATCTTGCAACCTTGCTGAAGTCACTTATTGTTCTAGGAGTGTTTTTGTTGATTCTTTGGGATTTCCTGTGATGACAACAATGTCATTTGCAAATAGAGACAGTTTTCCTATTTTTATTCCAATGCTTGACCTTTTGCTTGACCACACTGGCTGGAATTTATTCCTAGACGACATTCAATAAGAGCGGTAAGAGCAAACATCCTTGCATTATTCTTGACCTTCAGGGGAAAGTATTCCATCTTCCACCATTAATTATAATGTTAGCTTCAGGTCTCTTATAAATGTGCTCTATCAGGTCAAGGAAGTCGCCTTTATTCCTATTTTTCTGAGAGTTTTTTAAAATCATGAATAGATATTGAACTTTGCCGAAGTGCTTTTTCTGCAAGTGGTATATGATCATGTAACTTTTTTTCTTTAGTCTGTTAATATGATATACTACATTGACTGACTTTCAAATATTAAATCAGTCTTGCGTGCCTGGAATAAACCTTATTTGGATGTAGTCCTTAAGTTTTAAAATATATTGTGGAATTCTATTTGCTAATGTTTTTTATGAATTTTTGCATCTGCATTTATAAGGGATATTGCTCTGTAGTTGCCTTTTTTCTTACTATTGTTGTCCAGGATAAGGGTAAAACTGGCCAAATAAAATGAATTGGAAGTATTCCCTAAACCACCTGGGCTTGGAGAGTTCTTTATTTGGAACTTAAAAATTATGAACGCGATTCCTCAAAGTTATAGGGCTACTCATATAACCTATTTTATATTCAGTGAGTTGTAGAGTACACAGGTTTTTGCGCAGTTGGTCCATTTCATGTAAGTTGTTGAAATTACGTGGGTAGAGGTGTTTACAGGCTCCCTTACTGTCCTTTGGATGGCTGTGGGACCCGTAATGGTACCCCCTGCTCATCTTGATATTGGTCCTTCGTGTCCTCTCTCTTTTTGTCAGTCTTGCTTGTGGCTCGTTCATTTTATCAATTATTTCTAAGAACCAGTTTTGTGTTTTATTGATTTTCCTTATTGTTCTTCTATTATTAATTTCATTGATTTCTGCTCTTTATTTTTCTTCTACTTTTTTTCTACATTTCTGAGGCAGGAGTTTAGATTGTCGATTTGAGACTTCTCCTCATCTTTAATTCATGTGCATTTAGGGCTATAAATGTCCCTCTCTGCATTGCTGTAGCTGTGTCCCACCAACTTTGATACGTGCACTTTCATTTAATTCAGTTAACTGTATTTTGTATTGCTTCTGAAACTCCCTCTTGGACTCATGGATTATTTAGCAGTGTGTCGTTTGGATCCCAAGTCTTCAGTGATTTTCCTATTACCTTTCTATTACTCATTTCTCATTTGATTCCATTTGGATCTGAGAACACCCTCTGTATAATTTCAATTCTTTTAAATTGGTTGAGGTTTGTTTGATGACCCAGGATATGGTCTCTCTCGGTGTATATTCCAAGAACATGTGAAAATGATGTGTATTCGCCTACCGGTGGACGGAGTGTTCTGTAAGTATTGATGGGGTCCTGCAGGTCACTGGGGTTGCTGAGTTCTTCTATGCCCTCGCTGATTTTCTGTCTCGTTGTTCTAGCATTACCGTGAGAGAGGTGTTGCAGTGTCCAACCGTCGTGTGGGGTTATCGATTTCTCTTTTCAGTTCCATCAGGTTTTACTTCACGCCTTTTGTAACTCTGTTGTTTGGTTCATACAGGGCGGGGTAGGAGCAAATTTACAGTGGTTCATGTGGAAAGTAATACAATAAATAGTAATACGAAAATAAAGTGTTTCATGCACTCACAACAGTAAAACTACTTTTGCCCCGCCCTCTATTTAGGACTGCTATGTCTTCATGGTGGATTGGCTTTTCTATATAATGTCTCTACCTCTGATAATTTTTCCCCTGAAGTCTGCTTTATCTGATATTAATATAGGTAGCTACTTCTGATTCCTTTTGATTAACGTCTGCATGGTATATCATTTTCATATTTTTACTTGCATGCTACCAATATCATTATACTTGAAGTAAATTTCTTGTAGACAGTATTTATTTAGGACATATTTTTCATCCACTCTGCCAATCTCTGTTTTTAATTGGTTTAGTTCATCTCCAGTTAATATAAGTATTGACATATTTGGCTTAAGTAGGCATTTTATTTATTTATTTATTGTTTTCACTGTGCTTCCTTTTTTTTTTCCATTTTCCTATTTTCTGCTTTCCTGGGAGTTCTGAACATTTATTGAAATCCATTTTGATGTATCTATGGTGTTTTTGAGTGTATCTCTTTGCATAGCTATTTTAGCAGTTTCTCTGGGTGTTTTATTACAGATCCATGATTGTCAGTCTACTGGTGTCACAGTTTTACAAGCTCAAGTGCCCTGTAGTGACCTTACCTCTAAATCTCTTTTCCTTCTTTTGTTTATAATACAATTGTGTTAAATATTTACTCTACCAGCATTTAGAAGCATGTCAGACAGTCTTACAAGTTTTGCTTTAACCATCAAACACAATTTAGAAAACTCAAAGCAGAAGAAAAGTCTATTTTATTTACTCATATTTTTACTTACTGTGTTCTCTCTTTGTTCTTGTATGCAAAGTTTCCCTTTTTTACCTTTTTCTTTATATTTGAGAATGTCCTTTAGTCAGTCTTTTCGGGTATGTCTACTGGTGACAAATCTTGGATATTTTTTCTGGATATAGGAATCTGGGTTGGTAATTTTTTTCTTTCAGCAAGTGGAAGGTGTCGTGCCCATGTTTTCTGGCCTCCACTGTCTTCAGTGAGAACCCTGCCACCCTTCGGATGGCTCTTTCTCTCCAGGTGAGATGTCGGGTCTCTCTCGCTGCTGCCAGGTTTTTCTTCTCCTCAGTTTCCAGAAGTTCGACTCCAAACTTCTTGTAGATTTCCTAGAGTTTATCCTGTTTGGAGTTTGAGCAACTTCTGGAATGTGGAAGTTTCTGTCTTTTGCAAAATTGGGGAAGTTTCAGCCATTATTTATTTGAGTACTTTTTCAACCCCCTGAAGTCCTTTTGGGATGGTTAGATCCCTGTTAGACCTTTCGTTGTGCTCCTGCGGTCTCCCTGGGCTCTCCCCGTTTTGTAGGCAGCCTGTCTCTTCTTTGCTGTTCGGACTGGGCAATTTCTATTTATTATTTTTTTTCAGTGCATTAACTCTTTCTTTTCTGTCCTCCACTCCACTGTTTAGCCCATTGCTGAGTATTTAATTTTGGCTACTGTATTTTTCAGTCATAAAACTTGCATTGTATTCTTTCTATCTTCTATTTCTTTGCTGAGACTTTGTTTTTTTCATTGGTTTCGAGGGTGTTTATAATTGCTCACGAAGCATTTTTATGATGACTGCTTTAGAATCTTTATTAGGTAGTTGTGACATCTTCGTCCTCTTCATGTTGACATCTGCTGATTTTTTTTTTTCATTTGGATCATGACTTTCTTGATTCTTGGAGGACAAAGTAGTCTTTGGCGGAAACCTAGATATATGGGGCAGTATGTTATGAGACTGTAGATCTTACTTAAGTCTGTTGCTTCCTCTGAGATCATTCAGGCAGGGCCACTTCCTCATTACTGTCCAGTGAGGGTACGAGTGCCAGGTTACCCACTCAGCCTTTCTTGACATGCAAGAGAGTGACTCCTCATCACTGCCGAGAGGGTTGGAGTTCAGCCTGCCGCCTGGTCACTGCCCAGACCTCTCTGACGGGGGGACAGCAGGTGCCATTGCTGCTCCCCACAAGAGTAGTGTCCTCGTGAGCACTGGGTGGTGGTGAAAGTCCCGATTCTACCGGGTGTCCTCTGCCACCCCCCCAGTGAGGAAGGGAGGGGCTCCTCGTTACTGCCTGGGGGAGGGATTCCAGTCGCCCTGTTTGGCCTTCTTGACACTGTTTTGAGTGGGGCTGGGAGCAGGTTTGGGTGCCTCATCACAACCCGAGGGAGGTAGACACCGGAGATCCTCGCTCATCTTCGCTGGCGTGGGTCAGGCGGGACCACAGTGTATTGGGGTGGGGCTGGAGCAGAGCAATGATTGTCCAGGATTTCCTGCATTGCGAGGCTGCTCCTTTCCCATTTCTTTGACTAGAGAAACCAGTCCTCAGTTGGGCCTTTGTTTGTTTGTGCCTGCTTGCATTTCCAGGCTGCTGGTTTCTTCCCCTGGAAGTCTGGGATGTAAGAGGCAGAAAGAAAACCCAGAGACCTCACCACACAGCGTCTCTTGAGTCCCGAGGCCAGACCTTCCCTGTCCTCCCCGCCTTTCAGAACCTCCGCCCGTCCGTCCTGTGTGATGTCCAGAGTCCGGCTCAGGGGGAGGAGTAGAGAAAAGCACGTCTACTCCCTGTCCCCACTATCCTGCCCTGTGACCTCTGACAGATTGCACTGGGGGCTTCTCGTAGAGCTCTCTCCCTATCTGAAATCATTTGGGCCGGCTCCCCAACATGTGTGTGACGGCTGTGGAAAGGCCGTCGTGCGTCCCGGGTACTTGCCCGGGCACTGTGGCCCTAGGCAGGTTTCCAACCCCACACAGCCCCCCACTCTTTATCTCCACGTGCCGGGGCAATTTACCGAGATAACTTCCCGTTCTGATTTTCTTGCTCTAGCTATTTCCCCTCCCCTCCCTTAAAAAACTAACCAAGTCTTTTTTTAAATTGTGTTGTAATTGAAGTGCTTCTTTCTCGCCTTGGGGACTTCTGAGTCACAGGAATCTGCCCAGAAGTTTCCAGGCATGCAGAAGACAATCTCCCCGGCACGGGTTTTACTTTCACAAGCCGGGGCTCCGTGGGGTGACCACCCTGGTCTGCCTGGAAGGAAGGGGCTGGGGAGCTGGGGTCTGAAGCAGAGAGGCGGGGGATTCAGGAACCGTTTGCCATGCCGGGGAGGGGCGAGGTGGGGTTTGCGGATCCCCAGAGCGCTCAGCTGTCTCGGGGAGGCAGGAGACCTCTGCGGCGGTGAGCAGGGTACGGAGCCCACGGGTCTGGAGCTGTGGTCTTTGGAACCGGGAGTTGACCTGTGCCGGAGACGGCATGAGATGGAGGCGCAGCCTTCCAGGGACCAGAGGCGGGTTGTCTGAGTGACAGGAAAAGCAAAGCATGGCTTTCCCTGCAGCTGGTCTGGGGACTCGAATTCCCATGTGTTTCAGGGACAGCAGCGCCCCTCCTACCCCATGGGGCACTCTGAGTGTAACATGGGCTCATTTAGGTCACAGCGCTTTTCGAGCCATTAGCGGTTTTCAAATAGAACCCATGATTTTTATCAAGCACCTACTCTGGCTAGATGCCATACTAAGAATGATGTCGGAGGCAAAGAAATGTCGGAGGGATGCTGGGATTTATGATCTCCCCGGGGAGAGGAGGCATGTGCTGCGGGGTGGTGAGCCGAGGCTAAAGCCGTGAGGGCTGACAGAGTCAACCTGTAAACTGTGTGTGAGGATTTCCCCCCAAACTGGCATCTGGCCCCTGACTTTCAACAATGTTGTCAAACTGTCTTAATCAGGAATTTTTAAGCTACAAGCGCCTGAAACCCAATTCATGGTAGCTCAAAGTTGGAGGGAGAGTACTCGGTCTCCTGCAGTAAATAAATAATGAGAACGACCAATATCTATTTATAAGTCATATTGAAATACTCTGAGCTAGATAGGATTTTCAAAAATGGACTCACTTAATCCTCACAACAGCCCCATGAGAGGGGCACAGTTGCCACCCACTGCACAGCGGAGGCCGTGGAGGAATTGGGGGATACGAACTTGTGCGAGGAGCCCCCACCGGGCTCCCAAGGCCTGTGCTCACCACCAGGCTGCCCAGCCTCTTGGAAAGCGCTCGGTGGTGACTTTCCCTGGCCCTCAGCCCTGCCTCCCCCAGGTGGTCACATCATTGTCACCCACTCTCCTTACGGCAGGAAATATGGCTGCAGCATGTGACCGCCACCTCCAGAAGGGAAAGGAGCCCTCCACTTCCTGGGGCCCAGGCGCGTCCCCGGGAGAGCTCCGACAGTCCCGGTGGGTTTGTGCGTCCTCTCTGCAATAGAACAACCGCAGCGGCCCGAGGGTGGACCCTTCTGACTGACGGGCCGTGTTCTCGGATGAATCACAGGGACTCGGGATAGTGGCTTCTCAGAGGACAAGTGGGGAGCACAGAGACACGTGGTGTGGGGGATGGGAGGCTTTCACCTTTGTGGATGAAAAAGGAGCCACACACTAAATCCGACGGGCTCAGGGGAGGCCAGCATGGCGAACGTACAAACTCAGAGACCTGCAGTAACCGCAGATCTAACGGGTGGCACGTTAGCAGTTCATGGCCAGTGGTCCTGTCCTCGGGCGGTATTATTTCCTGACAAAGGTCAGCCTTTTCCTTAGCTGGGCCCATCTGCTGTCTTTTTGCATTTACGATAACACACCTTTGGAACGTCAGGGTAATTTCAGATTTTTCTCCCCAGACCCCTCAGAGCCCAGACCACGGGTCCTCTCATTGCCACAGTTACAGTGCCGTTAACTGTTCACTGTCTTGTGCCCGCCTACGGAGAAGAAGTACACACTTCTTCTACCCCCGTTTACTTTTTATCCAGTCCCAGAGATCTCCCACTTTGCTTTCTCCCACCTCCCCAATCTATCACCAGTGAGTTTCAGGTAAACCCTCATGTCTTCCCCTTTGACTCCGATGTATAAAGTAAGTGGTGAAACTCATTTCCCAGGGCATGTTCGCAATCCGTCGAGATTTTGCTTCCTGGCAATTGCCATCAGTTTGATTCAAATAAACTCATAAAAATTCTCCACAGGTTTGGATGCTTCTTACGTTTAAGTGTGGGAAGGAGGCCTCCAGTAATTTTCCAGTGTCTGTCTCTGAGACTTCTGTCCTAATCTTCAGCTTTGAAGGTCATCTCAATGCCAGATGTTATTTCCTCTTTGTTCCTTTGTAGAAATACTTTCCTAGATCTTTCAGGCCACTGGCTAATGGAAGAAAGCAAATAATCTGTTTGCAATACTTACTTTGCCTCTTCCTAATTTAGTTATGAACTAGTCACTTGCATTTTTCTTTCCCTGTAAACATCTCTCATTCATCTTGGTTCTTCATCTCAGCCTCTGGGCACTTCCCCTCTGGTTCCCCCCGACTCTCATCTTGCAGGCCCTCCTCTGCCTGACCTCCGGCAGGCTGGGGACGGAGGGGTCCCTAAAGGGTACGATAGGGTAGGGACATCTGGGCACTGGAGACAGAACACCATGGTAGTCAGGCCACCAGTGTGATCCTCAAACCAGAGACCGAGTCCTCAGGGTGCCCCGGCTCCCCTTCATTTCCCAGCCTCAGTAGCTGGGTGTCTGCAGAGATAAAGCAGACATGCTTTAAAAATGGACCTTGGGGGATACAGTGCAAAGCAGGCAACTGAAAGTACATAATTATAAGGGAAGTGAATGTAGCCGACTGCCGGTGGAGTGCACGCACCTGCATGCGCAGGGGGGCTTGTCCTGAGGAATGATGGGAGTGGCCCCAGGAGAGCTTGCTCTTTAGCGAGGAGGGAGTACCCTGAATAGGCATTCAGTGGTACCCCCAAGCTTCACAAGGAACCCTGAGAAAACGGAACTCGTGCAGAGAAAGGTGAGCAGGAAGAAAGGTCATCTCTGTGAAACAAGGCTGGAGGGACAAGGGATGTTTAGGTCATGGAAGCAACGACCTCCAGAGAAATATGGCGCCATGATTGATTAGCTCAAGGCCTGCTGTGCGGAGGAGGGGCTCACTGACTGTGACCGTGGAACCCAGAGCACTGGGGGTGACAACGGGGAATGTGATTAGTCACAGGAACTGCTTGCTAACAATGACAACTACTTAATCCAGGAATTGGCTGCTGGTTGAGGCAGGAGGTGCCTCCCCACTGGGACTTCTCACGCCCCCCACCACCCCCGACCCCCGGGTCAGCGATGCCTTACCAGAAATACCTGCTGGGGCTGGGTTCTGGAAGGGACAGTCCTGGGATGAGCGCCCCTTGTGTTTACACGCGTAGCACCCACACTTCTCAGAGTGCCCTGAAATGGCCTCAGTGAAGCAGCCATGTGCCAGTCTCTCTGCATGGTTCTCTTGGGACTGACTTTCCCTTTGGCTCGTTGGGCACATGTGACTCATGCCAGGCCACTTGGTGTTTGGCAACCCCCTGGGCACAGTGGCTGGCTGCCAGCTGATAGGATGCAAGCATGGACCTGTTGCGAGGGCGGTGCAGAGACAGCCAAGCTGAGGGAGAAGCCAGCGGACAGGCAGCAGAGTCATGGAGAGAGCTACAGACCAGGGGCTGAGGACGTAGAATAGGGGCTCAGCCCCGGCAGGCCTGAACCTGTGCACCTGGAAACTTGGATTTCTGTCCTTTACAACCAAGAGTCCCAATACAAATGTCACATATCCGGCCTATTCTACTATTTGCTTATCCCCTAATCTGGCACAAGAGGGTAACATTCGTGAGGATTAGAATTCGAGTCTTTGCTGCGTGCCATGCATGGAGGGAAGGGCTTCACAGGCATTGTTTCCCATGCAGCTGAGGTTATTATTACCACAATGTACAGACGCAGAAAGGAAGAAAGGGCATCTCTGTGAAACGAGGCTGGAGGGACCAGGGATGATTCAGATGAAGGCTCTTCTAGGGGCCTGTAACTGAAAAGCCAGCAGCTCAAGGCACAGCAACAGGGAATCACATTTACTCCCTTCCCTCTTGGGCTCCATCCTCAGGCTCTGCTCACTGTCCCCTTGGCCGTCCCCAGGAGCCCAGCACGCAAACATCGCTTCCCATCCCTGGTTCCTGACCATTTGCGGCTACATATCACATTGCATAGAACCAGGGTGGGGAAGGACAGGGGGGATTTTCAGCAGGAATCTCTGGAAGTGTTCTTCGGAGTGAGGGGACTAGATACTGGACAGAGAGTAGATGCCAGCACAGCAGGACCACAATGTCATGTCACTTGTCCTGTCACACAGCTGGCAGTGTTCAGCCAGATCCCCACAGACGCCCCCTCCCCGGCTGCGTGCCACGTCATCCTCTCCTGCTTTATGTCCTGTCTGCCCCTGGAGCAGCGGGTGGCAAAAGGGTGGTCCACAACTCCAGGCCCCAGAGATGAGGCACCTCGGTCTCTGCTTTTTGGCCTAAACTCTTCCCCAAGATGTTGTGGATGTTAATCCTCTTTCCAGAACATTCAGTGGTTGGTGACCTCCCTGTTCAGTATATTTAAGGCACCACACGGCCTCCTGGGCCTGGCACGTGGAGAGGGGCACCTGGAAATACAGCAGGCAGATAAGTAGAGGTATTGCGTCAACTCTTCAAGTGAAACTCCTCAGACGAAAGCGGAGCTGTTTCCCCCTTGAACACATAACTCTTTTGATTGGATGGGAAAATTTGGTTGTGGTCATCAGACCTGTAGGTGTGAAGTCCACCTGCCTGGTAGGAAAAGCTGTATCTCCTTTTTAGGTGAGAAGACAGGTTCATTCATCTGAGGTGTGGTGGGGAGGGGAGACCCAGGTGTGCTAGAGGTGAAAATTGATACAGTCCTATGTGCAGTCCCAACATGAAAACTACTGAACAAAAAACTTCAGCCTCTGAGACTGGGAGTAAAGAATGCCTTGCCACCATGGTTACCAAGAAATGGTCCCACTCATATATAATAAGGGCTTTAGCAGATGCCAGGCCATCTGATATTCCAGTCTGGGGCCAAATGAGAGGGTGTCTGGAGTGTCATTCCTTATTCAGTTACTGGAACACAGCTGTGGACCAGGTACTGGGCCAGGCAGTGGAAACACCGCTCTGCAAAAGCAAGCCTATTTCTCATCCTGTTGGGGGGCAGGGCTGGGGGTGGAGCAGGAGGACAGAGGGCTGGGCCTCTCTACCCAAGTTGCTAGCCCTTTGTTGCCAGCACCCAGCTCTGCAACTGGCACAAAGCATGAATTTGCCTCAGTGTGCATGTAGGGGTGGGGCGGGTGGCATCCCAGATACGGAGCTGTAATAAGGGGGAGACGGAGCCGTTATCTCCTCATTAGTCTTCAGGGTCCTACCTGGCAGTGATGTGCCCAAGAACAAAAAAAGAGAAGATCCCCTGTCCCTTCTCTTCCCTCCCAGGACTCTTGAACTCATACATCCACGCAGGCTTGGAGGTGGCGGTCCTAGAGGGGTACCCGGTCGTCTGTCGGAGCCTTGGGCCGCTGGCCAGGCCCCGCGAGTTGCCGGATTCGGGGGCTCCGGGTCTGAGAAGGGCTTACAGCTCCTGCTTGGCCAAGGGGCGCAGGCGGCTCTGGAAGTGGATTTGCCAGGGAGCTGAGTCCACTGCCCCCAGCAGGAGCAAAACAAGAGCACGCGCACCTGCCGGCCCCGCCCACCCTGCACAGTGGCCAATGGCAGACTGTGGGCGGGGCGTGGGCAGGGCTTACGCGGGCGGGGCTAGCCCGGGCACAGCCGGAGCTGGAGCCAGCATCGGGCGCAGTAGCTCTGTCAGGAGCGAGCGCAGCCTCGTGCACGCCGCCGGTCTCTTCTTCCGTCGCTGTCGCCGCCGCCGCCGCCGCCGCGGCCGCCTAGTCCCCGCCGCTGCTGCCGCCCCCGCCCCCGGGGCATGGCCTGTTTGATGGCCGCTTTCTCGGTCGGCACTGCCATGGTGAGTGAGCGCATCCTACGCCCCCGGAGCTTGGTTCTGTTTTCCAGAGCAAGAAATACACAAAGACCCGCACCCTCACCTTGACACCTGCCCCTAGGTCCCAGTCTCCCATCGCCTATGTCCTGGCAACCCGGCGCTGAGGGGTGCTCCTTGCACCGGCCGAGGACGCCGGGAAGGTGGAGGGGCCAGGAGTGGGCGGGAGGCGGCCAGCATCCCTTCAAGTGGACAGATGGCTTTGACCTCGTCCGCTTCTGGCTGAGGGGTATGGGGCCTGAGGACCTGGAGTGCACGGGGGAGGGCCCCATCTCCTCCTGGCGCGCGCGGCCGGGGCTCCTGAAGCCGACACTTCTCGCGCCACCCTCCGGAGCCCCGGGCATGATCTGGGGGAACAAAAGAAGGAGCTGCTCCCCGAAGCCAGAGCCTTGCACTGCCCCTGAGCTCCCCAAGAACTGACTCTCTGGGACCCGCTCGGGAGGGGCGGCGGAGTCCCCGGGAGGCAGACCAGGGCGAGCCTGGATGGATACCTGCAGGCCCCCTTTCTGCGCCCTTTAGAGAGACCGGGTGGCGACAGAGGCGCTCTTCCAACGTCTCGGGAGGGACCAGCTCCGCAGGGGGACCACCCGGTGTCGGCGAATGCATTGCCAGACGCAAGTGCTATTCCCAGGGGCGGTCAAAAGTCTCCTCTTGCTAATTTACAATAGCTCCGTAAGCTCTCAGTAGGACAAAACAAACAAATTAACCATCCGCCCACCCGTGCTAGGGCCTTTCGTTTATTTCTACGCCTAGCAAGCCGGCATTGCAGTTAGGTACTTATGCACTAGATTTCAGGTCATCTAAAGTACAAATGGAGCATATTACGTATTCCAACCCATATTGCTCTCCCTATCCATCCCTCTTTCTGTCCTCTGTCTATGTATTTACTATCCTGCTAGTTCCTTCCCATAGGCTGTAAGCCCACAGAGCATAGCGGCACCAATTTGTCACCTCCACCCCTCGCCTTATTTCATTTTTAGCATCCTGTATTGAAGTCAGCAGGGCTCAGCAGTATTTGACCGACAGTTACCTCTTGCCTTAAGCTCAAGAGAAAAAAAAAGTAACTGGGTTTCTGCGCATGCTCTGCTCTGCCAACTGCATCCTATGATTCCAAACAGGTTACTGTAGAACATACCGCGCCTCGCCAGCTCATTATATAATGATTTTGTGTAAACTGATAGAATGGGGCCACGGGCACGTTAAGGAGGTTGGTAGAGCAGGGGGGAGCCGGGGGACTTACAGGACAGATCTTATCTCTGGGCTTGCTCTGCCTTTATCACTGGGCTTCTTACAGATAAGCAGGCTTGAGACAGAAAAAAGAAAAAAAAAACAGGAAAGGCAATTCCCTCCTCACCACATTTGCTTTGATCTGGTTGGGTGTTTTGGTCACACTTGGCAATCCTATCTTTTACATTTGCCTACGTATTTGGGATTCCTAAATTATGCTGGTCATGGAAAATTAAGGAGATTATTATTGTTAGTTGTAAGTAAAGAAAGTTTCAAGTCTTTTAGGTTCTAGGTAACTCTTGAAGTCCTTTCAGAGCTGCAGAAGTGTCTTATACACGTTGGAAAATAAGGAATCAGAATGTTTTGAGGCATAGAGGTTTTTATGTTGAGATAGCTTTCGTGTTACGTTATGGTTGACGCACAACCCCAGAATGCACGTGTGTTGTTCTCAGGGCAATGCTAGTGGCTGGATTTTTTTTTTTTTTCAGGGAACTTTTTAAAAAATTACTTTCCTTTCTGAAAACCTTGTACTTTTTTTTTTTTAATTAAAAGAATTCTACTCAAGTCCCAACCGTGAGCCCTGGAGAGTGCCCTAGGATCCTGAGGTTGGTCTTACCATCTCTCCAGCTCTGGGATTTAGCCCATGCTGACCGGGCCAGGTGTGAGTTTAAAGAGAGCCGTACCACCCAGCTCGTGCAGTCTCTGAGCTGGTGGAAAGGGCAGGCATGGGTTGGTTTTCTGTGGGATGGTGGTATTTGGGGCTGTGTGAAGCCGGGTCTTACTTTCGGGGAGGTTGGCCTTCTGAGTGACCACCCAAGTAGCATCTGCCCTTTGCTTAGTCAAGGGTGTGCTATTTGGGTTATTTTTCCATGGGCAGTGGCCTTGAGAATTCTTGTCCGTACATTTTCCTCTAATGTGCCCAGGGTACCAGGGAAGGACCACCTAGGTGGGAACCAAGGCTGGTGGTGATGGACCAAAAAGAGAAGTCACAGCGCGTGCCAACACCTGGTGCTTGCGAGTTCCTCTTGCATTTCCTCCTTTCCCCGAGATGCTGGGGTGTGTGTGTGTGCACGCACGTGTGTGTTTCTGTCTCTAACGTTGCTTCCCTGGGTCAGTAGAGTGAGCCAGCCGCACGATGGCCCGGTGGGTGGCAGTTGCTGCCCATTAGGGACCCTGCCCAGGTAAACAGGAATCTCTCCGTGTTCGCAAACTGAAATCAGCACCGAAGGAAGTGTTCCAAGTAAGAGCAGGCAGGATCATCCGAACAGCAGCTCCCGGACATGCAACACCCACACATGGACTTACTGGTATTTACCATTTGTTATGCAGCACAAATTGTGCGAGGGGGGGGGTGAGGTCCAGACAACGTTTCACTGAAGTAGGGGAACATACCGGGAAAGGGAACCAACGGGGAAGGAAGATGTATTTGTTTCATTATTAACGAGCTCAGGAGGCTGAGGACAGCGACTGTAACCTACATTGCGGGTCTCTCATGTAAGGATGTGTTTCCAGAGAATTGGTCTATTTCGGAGTGACAGCCACCGCCTCCCATCATACAGGCTTCCATGATTTTA
>PVKM010036480.1:0-14789 GCA_004027735.1 Carollia perspicillata
TGTATGTTGATTCTGTGTCCTGCAATTTTAATGAATTCATTTATTCTAATAGTTTTTTTGTGAAGCCTTTAGGGTTTCCTTTATATGGGGTCATATCATCTGTGAAAATAAGAGTTTTACTTCTTTCCAATTTGGATGAGTTTCTTTCTTTTTCTTGTCCGATTCCTGTGGCTAAGACTTCTGATACTTGTGTTGAACAGAAGTGTGGCAGTGGGCATCCTTGTCTTGCTCCTGATCTTATAGGAAAAGCTTTCAGCTTTTTATCATTAAATATGATATTACATGTGGATTTGTCATAGACAGCCTTTACTATGTTTACATATGTTCCTTCTATACCCACTTGGTTGAGAGTTTTTATCATAAAAGGATGTTAATTTTTGTCAAATACTTTTTCTTCATCTATTGAGAAGATCATATGGTTTTTAACCCTTTATTTTATTAATGTGATGTATCACATTGATTGATTTATGGATGTTAAACCACCTTTGTATCCCTGGGATGAATCCCACTTGACCAGGTATATAATACTTCTAATATATTGTTGATCCAGTTTGCTAATTTTTTTGAGAATTTTTGTACCTGTGTACATCAAGTATATTGGCCTGTAAATTGCCTTTGTGTAATATTTTTGTCTGGTTTTGGTGCCAGGGTAATGCTGGCAATCATAGAATGAGTTTGGAAGCATTCCTTTCTCTTCAGATTTTTGAATAGTTTTAGAACTGTAGGTATTAATTCTTTGAATGTTTAGTAGAATCCATCTGTGACCATGTGGTCCTAGACTTTTATTTGTTGGGAGTTTTTGATTACTGCTTAAATTTCATTGCTAGTAATTGGTCTGTTGAGGTTTTCTATTTCTTCATGGTTCAGTCTTGGAAGGTTATAAACTTACAGGAATTTATCTCTTCTGGATTGTTGAATTTGTTGGCATATAATTGTTTCTAGTACTCTTTAATGATCCTTTGTGTTTTGTGTTATCAGTTGTAATTCCTCTTTCATTTATGATTTTGTTTACTTGGGCTCTCTTCTTGATAATTTAGATAAAGGTTTGTCAATTTTGTTTATCTTTTCAAAGAACAAGCTCTGATTTTTATTGTTTTTTTTTTCTATTTTTTAAAAATTTCCGCTTTGTTAATGTCCTGTTCTTAACTATTTC
Source organism: Carollia perspicillata (assembly GCA_004027735.1). Lineage (NCBI taxonomy): Eukaryota > Metazoa > Chordata > Mammalia > Chiroptera > Phyllostomidae > Carollia > Carollia perspicillata. The sequence goes on from PVKM010036480.1 coordinate 1,154, forward strand.
CTACCTCCTGTTTACTTTTTTTTTTCTTCTTTTTTCAATTCTTTAGGCGTAGAGTTAGATTGATTCTTTGGGACTCCTCTTGTTTCCTGAGGTCAGCCTATACAGCTATGATCCCCCCTCTTAGAACTGTTATTGTTGGTTCCCATAAGTTTTGAAAAGTTACGTTTTCATGTGTTTCAAGATAGTTTTTGATTTGCTGTTTGACTTTCTTTTTGACCCATTGGTTGTTTAATAGCATGTTGCTCAGCCCCTACCTACTTGTCTTTTTTCCAGCTTTCTTCCTGTACTTGACTTACAGTTTCATGCTATCATGGTCAGAAAAGATGCTTCATATGATTTCAATCTTCTTGAATTTACTGAGGCTTATTTGACTCTGTGGCCTAGTGTGTAATCTATCTTGGAGAATGTTCCATGTGCATTTGGAAAAAAAAATGTGTATTCTGTACTTTTGAGGTGAAATGTACTACAAATGTCTATTAAGTTGATTTAGTTGAATGTGACATTTAAAGACATTATTTCCTTACTAATTTTATGTCTGGATGATCTATCCACTATGTGAGTGGTATATTAAAGTTCCCTGTTATTGTATTACTACGGATTTTTCTTTTTATGTCCATTAATAAATAATTTATATATTTAATCACTCCTATGTGCGGTGCACAGATATATGTTTGTTATATCCTCTTCTTGGATTGACCCCTTTATAATCAGGTAATGTCCTTCTTTGTCTTTCTGTTTTACTTTTTTTGTTTTTTTAAAGTCTATTTTGTTTGATATGAATACTGCCACCCCAGCTTTCTTTTTGTTTCTATTTGCATGCAGTATCTTTTTCCATCCCTTCACTTTCAATCTGTATGTATCTTTCCTTTTCTTTTTTCTTAATAGTTCATTTTTTATTGCATTTTTCCATTTGTATGTGTCTTTCAGTTTGAATTGAGTCTCTTATAAGCAGCATTTAGATGGCTCATATTTTTTAATGCATTCAGCCACCCTGTGGTTTTTTATTGGAGCACTTAATCCATTTACATTTAAAGTAATTATTGATAAGTATGTACTTTTGCCATACAAATAAAATTAATTGTTTTTTGATTGTTTTATAGGTCTGCATTGTTCCTTGCACGCCCCACCCCCCTTGATCTCTTCATTTGAGGTTTGCTGGTATTCTTTTGTGTTTGTTTTGTTTCCTCTTTCTTTTTTATTTGTATATCCTTTGTAGGCTTTTGGTTTGTGGTTACCATGAGATTTATGTATATCATTCTATATCTACAGCAGTCTTTCAAGCTGATAGGTGTCTAAATTCAAATATGTTCTATAAGGACTACATTTTTACTATTACCTTCACACTTTGTTATTTGGGATTTTAGGGGGTTTTTTTTGTTTTGTGTATTTCCTAACTTATTGTAGTTAGAGCTGAGTTTGATACTTTCTTCTTTTTATGGTTATAGTAGCTTTTTAAGTCTGATTCACTATATTTGTTAAACATTTAGCTTTACCTATAACGATTTTTTCCTCTCTCGTATTTTTTTAAAATTCTGGTTATGGAATTTCCCTTTATGTTTCAAGAATACTCTTTAAAATTTCTTGTAAAGCTGATTTACTTCTGATGAACCCCTTTAATTTTTGCTTGCCCAGGGTATTCTTTATCTCTCCTTCCGTTCTGAATGATAACCTTACTAGGTAAACTATTTCAGGTTGTAATTTCCTTTCTTTCAGCACGTCAAAGATATCCTTCCACTCCCTTCTGGCCTGTAAAATTGTTGCTTGAGAAATTAGCTGATAGCCTATGGAGGTTACTTTGTGTGTAAGTCACTGTTTTTCTCTTGCTTCCTTCAGGGTTGTCTGTTTATCTTTAACTTTTGCTCTTTTAATTACAGTATGTCTGAGTGTGGGTCTCTTTGGTTTCATCTTGTTTGGAACTCTCTCTGCTCCCTGAACCTGATGTCTGTTTCCTTTCCCTGGTTAGGAAAGTTTTCTGCCATTATGTCTTAGGATAAAGTTTCTGTTTATTTCTCTCTTTCTTCTCCTTCTGAGATTCCTATAATGCAAATGTTTGAGCACTTGGTGTCATCCTGGAGCTCCCTTAGGCTGTCAGTGTGGTGTTTAAAAATATTTTTTGCTGTTCTGATTGGTTGACTGGCACTAGTCTGCCTTCCAGGTCATTGATCCATTCTGTATTAGCTAATCTGCTGTTGATTGCTTCTAGTGTATTTTTCATGTTAGTTACTGTATTCTTCAGGTTTGCTTAGTTCTTTATTATGTTTTCTAACTCTTTGTTGAAGTTCTCCCTAAGTTCCTGTGTTCCTTTCTTGAGCTTGGTGAGCATCCTCATGACAGCTTCTTTTCATTCTTTATCAGGCAGATTGCATACCCCCATTTCCTTGGAGTTTTTTCCTGAGGATTTCTCTTGTTCTTTGTTTGAGAGAAGTTTTTCTATCTTTCATTTATTTTGACTATGTTTTTTATATGAATTCAACAAAATAGCTATCTTTTTCAGTCTTGTGAAAGTGGTCTTCAGCAGAAGCAGCCTCTCTGTAGACTGTGTATCAGGTGGCTTGGGCATGGCTGTAGGAGTCAGGCAGGAGCCTGTGGCGTCCAGGGCCCTGGCCTGCTGAGCTGCAGTGGCTTCAGGTAAGGGGGCCAGGCGCGTAGGTTGTTTGATCCTGCTTGCTCCTTTTGTTTGGGGCTATAATGGGCTCAGTGTGTGTGTCTAGGAACACGCTGCCACAACATTGGAGGTAGGCCAGAGTACCTGGATACAGCCCCCATCCACCCTGTGGAGGTGGAGAGGGAATGCAATCAGTGGTGCTCCCCAGCACCCCAACCCTGGAGAATTCCTGCGGTCTCTGGGGAGCTCCTTGCTCCACAGCACTCTCTGTACAGTCTCCCTTGTTTATTATAGGCAAAGTGGACTTGTGTAGAAGCAATCTCCACATAGACTTTATGTGCTGTGTGCGTTTATGTGCTGTGTGTGTAATTTTGGGAAGCTGGATGGAGTCGACAGGCAACTGTGGTGCCTGGGGCACTGGCCCCGCTGGCTGGAGTGGCCCAGTAGGGAGGCCAGGCTGGAAGGCCAGGTGCCTTTTATGATGCCTTGTTTGCTGTTCCTTTTGCTTCTTCCGTTTAGAGGCAAAAGGCCACAGGCGACATACCTGGGGATGAACTGTGGTGACCTTGCAGATAAACCAGAGCACTGAGTAGAGCTCCTGCCTACCCTGTAGAGGTGGAAGAGTATACAAACAATGGTGTTCGCTGGTTTCTCCCACCTGGAGAGATTCTGCAGCTCCCAGAGGTTCCTACAGTTTCCCAGCCTTCCCTGTGGGGTCTCTTTCTCATGTTTGCTGTTCAGAAGCTGTTCATTCACCCCGCAGTTGTCTCTCAGGAGCAATTGCTCTCTATATACATGTGTATTTGAGTTTGCTCATGAGAATGGGGGGGGGTGTCCTTCCATATCACTGCCATCTTGGGCTTCCTTTTTTATTTTTAATATATGCTATTTTTCTAGTTTAATTTAGCTAGTAAAAGTCCTGAAGTTCCTGATTCCCAGCCCTGCACTTTTTCTCACTAGGTTTTCTAAGTTTTTCTGGATTAATCTGGACTTACCCAATGAGTAACCATTTCATCACTTTGATACAGCTATCCAAAATCAGGGGGATGTCTGTGTTATAGGAACACACACACAGAATCAATAGACCAATTAGGCAGTGATGTATAGTGTTAGGTACACACAGGAATAAAACAGATGACAATTGTACTGGGGATGATCTTGTGACATTGTGTAGTTTATTTCTTTCCAGGAATTCTTTAGATGAATGCAGAAATCTAAGAAGTTTACTACATGAACTATGAGAGACAAGCTAGACATAAATGCTCTTTTTAAAAAATTCAGATATTATACAGGGGTGGGCAAAATTTACAGTTATGAGTACGAAGTTTATTCTCGAATTATTATTCATTCTCGTATTGTATGTTTTCCCATACAAACAACTATAAACCTACTTGTGCCCACCCCTGTATATTTCAGCTCTTCGTACAAAGCTAGTGGGCATTAAGAGAGGAGTGGTTGTTGAGAGCCCCCGTGCAAGTTCAAAGCTCCTTTCAGCGTAGTCTCCTGACCATGCCCACCCTGCTTACCTTTCCCTGTGCAGCGATTCTCTTGAGGTCTAGCTCAGACTTGGAACATCGTAGGCACTCAATGAAATGCCTGGTTGAAAGGATGAAAACACGAATATGTAAGGTTTCAGCCTTCATATTTCTGCAGAACGCTGGCTCTTTAAGGTTATGTTGGGCTGGCCAAAAAGTTCCTTTGGTTTTTTTCTGTACGATGGCTCTACTAGCACTTAGTCGTCTTTAATTCATTGGAAACAATTTTTTTAGATTACATTGTGATAGCTCTCATATCAGTGTGCATTTAAAAATAACATCAAAATTGGTAAACTTTTGTATAGCCATTTTAATATTGAAGAGGGAAGAAAATGAGCAACGTTTTTAGCTTATTATGCTTTATTATTTCAAGAAAGGTAAAAATGCAACTGAACCACACACACACAAAAGATTTGTGCAGTGGATGGAGAAGGTGTTTTGACTGCTTAAATGTGTTAAAAGTGGTTTGTGGAGTTTCATATATTAGAGATTTCTCACTGGATGATGCGCCATGGTCAGGTAGACCAGTTGACATTGACAGTGATCAAATTGAGACATTAATTGAGAATAATCAACATTCTGTCACATGAGGGATAGCAGACAAATACGCAAAATATCCAAATCATAAAGTTATTGGTGAAAATGAAAAATGTGTTTTTTATTTTACAGAAAAAACTAAATGGACTTTTTGGCTAACCTAATATGGAGAGATTAAATTGGATATCAGTGAAAGAAAACTATCAGGCTGGTGTTTTAAGATTACCAGTCGCATAGATTATCACCTTTGAATGTGTATCTGTGCCCACTTGTTTGATTTCCTTGGGATAAATTCTTAGGAGCAGAATCGCTATGATGCCTGTTTCCAGAGCTTTTGATAAATATAACTGAAGTATTCTCTAAAAGGCTATCTCCACCATCCACACTGCACCTTCTTTGCGTCTCCAGAGCCTGTTTGGTAGCACTTTCTCAAAGCAGTTGGCTTGTAGGAATTGAGAATATAAAGTCTTTATAAACTTCTAAGATGACCATGTGATATGAACATTTGGCACTTTCTCTCTCATGCCTTCAGTTTAATTTCTCAAAAATCACGTGATGATTTCTTGATCTCTGCTTACCTTCCCATTAGGCTATACCTTTTTTTTTTTAACTGATCTCCTTCTTTCCTATATATTCTTACAACTTTTCTAGTCAGGCTAATTCATTTAGTATCTATACCAGGTTCCTCGTACTCAGTAACCAGACAGGACTAAATTAACAGGACGCATAAAAGAAAAACAGGGCAACTTGAATGAGGGTCAGTTTTCGTTAAGCCTCGGCTTGTGCAATAACATAGGGAGTGGTGGGCACGGGCGAATTTGTGGACTGCTCGAGGAGACGGTGATGACGGGGGAGAGGTGGGCATACAGGCCTCAGATTGTCAGATCCTCCCAATTTTCAAGAGAAACTGAAACTCTTTTTTACATAAAATATGTATTTCTAAAAGTGCATGGGCCAAGAAAAGTTATTCTTCAAACTATCCATTCACAACCTCAGATCTAGCCACTCCGACTTCGGTGCAGGGGTGGGGACGAACATTTAAGAGCGTTTCCTTTCATCTCCCCTCCCCATTCCCCAGTAATAGTTGGCACCAAATAGACATTTGAGGAATTTATGTTTGTCTCAGATACCTTTTTCCTGTAGCAGCTTCTCCATGACCATTTCTTTTTTCCAGACATGTACCCAGAGTTTCCTCTTGCTTTTCTGAACGTGTGTAGGTTGTGTGTATAAATGTGCCCCTGTAGGGCATCTGTTTTTCTTCCTAGCGTAGGGAGCTAGAGCGGTCCCCACCCCTTGTGCAGATCCCAGCTGGAGTTCCTGGTCACTCACTCAGAGCCAACAGCGTCCATGGCTTTTCAGGGCATCGGAAATCCCTGCGTCATTCGTGCAGGCAGACCTAACTACTGTCTGTGATTACATTTCAAGGACAGGCTGAGCAGAGCAAGTATCTCCTGATCACCAGCCTCTGGCAGGGTGTCCAAAATTTTGGCATCTCTGGGCCACCCTGGAAGAAGAGAAGTTGTCTTGGGCCACACATTAAATACACAAACACTAACGAAAACTAATGAGTAAAAAATAGGTTTTAAGAAAATTTGTAATTTTGTGGTGGTCTGCGTTCATAGCCATCCTGAGGCACCAGGCGGCCCGTGGACCACAGGTTGGACACCCCTGTTAAGGATGCAGGTGTCTGCATCTTCTGCCGCTGTCGGGCAGCAGCTTTGAATTCCTTCTTTTGTCTGCTAGTTGCCTGTTCTCCTTGTCTTTGTCTCCAACTAGACTGTTTTCCTTGAATATATCTACTTTGCCTGTAATCTCCATCCCTTGCACAAAGCCCAGCTCATAGTAATTACTCTGTAATCTGTCCCTTCAGGTGAAATGTCTTGTTACCTCTGACAATAAAAAACATTATGTTGCTAGGACAGAAATATTCATCAAAACTAGATGAATTTCTTCTTGGAAGGTTTGAAGAGCTTTGGCTCCACATTATTTGATTTTCCTGTTTGACAGTTAGTGGTCAATGATAGTGACAATATTCTTTATCACTTCGTTTAATTGCTAAACCCACAGGATGTGTCTACGTTGATTTATTTTCAACTGCTGCACTGGTTCGCTCACTGGTTGATTGCTTCCCCTCCCACCCCACCCAGACTGCAGGCTCCATGAGGGAAAGGACTGTGCTGATCTTGCTCCTCTGTGTCTAGGACCCGTTGCACCATGAATGGGTGAAGCTGCGTCTCACCCCACTCGGCTCTGCTCCTTGTGTGCTCCTTTCATCTTTCCTTGCCCTTGCCTGTGCCTTTTTTAAATTTCTACACTGCATTTCCCATGGTAACAACGCTCCATCCACAGTGGAGCAGACTTAAATTGGCTCTGTCATTCTTTTCCTGCTTAAGCTGGAAGTTCCATATGGTAAGGCAAAGGGGTGCGATGGGAACAGGACAGGATTGCAGGAGGAAAATCCATCCCTGTTTCTGACTAAGTCTAGTGGAGTCATCAAGATGGGTCCCTCCTCTGAGCCTCATTCTCCTCACCTGTCAAGGAAAGATGACAATACCCACTTCCTTCCCTCACAAGTTGAAGATGAAGTAGTATGACCCTTGAGGAAGGCTTTGTAAAATACACTGTGATGTGCATATGCATTTTTCAGCTGTAAGCTGACACGCTTACATACCTGTCTGACTTTTGAGGACCAGGGCATCCCAGGTGGGAGGTGATTTCCATAACCTCCTTCCTCATCCTTTACAAGTCTTATGAAGTGGGTGGCACCGTCCCATTTTAAAGATGAAGCTATGGTTCTCAGAGGTGTAGAATTTTACCCAAATTTATTCATCAAGTAAATGCAGAGGCAGAGCTCAGACCCAGATCATCTGAGGAGAAGCTTAGCCTTCTTTTCACCATCCAACATCTGTAGGATTGGGACAGGGGAGAAGTGACCGCTGTGCCTTGGTCCCAGAATCGGGACGGGGAGCCTGATCAGATGTGCTTGAACGTCTCTGTAATTTGTTAACGTGTAATACCATAAACTTGTACTAGTGTTAACCTGAGTTAGTATTAGAGTAGTTTTCAATAGACAGATGTTTCTTCCCTATCAAACTTTGCACAGCTAGTTAGGTCAGAGGCTTGTTATTTTCTGGAACAAGATGATTAAAAAAGGGGTTGAGATTGAGGGACAGAAGAGCTGATTAAATGGGGCAGAGTTTTCATTTGCTTATGGACCTCGAGTCTGACCTGGATTTGTAGGCTGGTCTGTGGCATCCCAACACTTACAACAGGGACGGCTGCCTACCCACCCATCCCTCGCTCATGGAGATTTCAGAGTGGACTGGATGCTGGGTCCTAACCAAGGCATTCTAGTTTGTTGCTTCTGGGGAGTCTCACGTGAACCTATAAAGACTCTTCAGTTACCCAACAGGACCTTGTACAGCTGTGTGTGGAAATCAGGATAATTCCGGCATTTCAAAGAGCATTTTAATAGAGCGCTGATTACAGATTGCAGGCACCTGGTGGTGTTTTTGTACTGAGGCTGAAGGGTACAGTTCCAAAGTTAAGAACTCGGGATTGACAAGTTCCTGTGTTTCCCATGGCCTGGACTAGGTACTGAGAAACCCTTACAACAGCTGATCCAGGCTCCTGGCATGGTTATCAGGAGACCACGAGGGCCAGAGCATTCACTCCCAGACTGATAATGGACATGCGACTTTGCCCAGGGCACATCTCTTTCCAGTAGCTCAGAGCACTGAGACTGCAGGAGGACTCCTGTTAGTTGGGGTCGGCACAGAGCCCTGTGGCTTGGAACTTGGCCAAAGCTATTCTGTGCTTCTTGGGCTGGTTCAGGCTGTTCCAACTTGGGTAGGCCATCACTACTTTCAGGAGCAGCAGCCACATGAGGAAATATAAACTGTGAAAATTCAAGGGAATGAAAGTTGATAGCCAAAAGTTGAAGAATCTGTGGACTTAGAGGTATTCTAGTCCAATGCTTAATTTTGTGCCAAATCCTAAGAAAAAGAATAAAACTATGATAAGTCATGTTTTCTCTCTCTTTCCTTCTTCCTCCTGACATACTGCCTGTTCTCACCTTCCACACACTGGAGGCTGCTGTCATAACTGATACTTCAAAGGGCCTTCAGCAGAGTGGAGAGCAATGGTAGTGCTAATCTTGACTTTGCCACTCTTTACTGATATGATTTGGGAATTAGCATTTGGATTCATTTTCTTATGATTTAAGGGAGAAAGTTGGATGAGATAGACATCCACCAAGATCACTTACCGCTATGAATATTACATTTTTAAGTGTATGAATGCCAGCATTCGAACTTGCCCATGCCTTTGCACTGAAGTATAAGCTGCTGGCAGATAGGGCCCAAGAAGCTATCAACGAGTGGTGGTTGGCCGGCTCATTTGGAAGGTCTTGCTGAGATCCTTCACAATAAAATCAAGTGGATGGAATTCCCCTTGCTGAGTGTTTTAAAATCGCAAAGCCTGGGGCACTGCTGCCAGGCAAGCCACTAAGGTTGCTTGAAGCACTGGCAGCAAAGATAGAGGGCACGGAAAGAATGTGAGGGAGGGGGTCACAGGAGGGTTCACGTGTGTTTTTGAGATGCCAGAGGGGGGCAATACAGCAAAGGAAGTGGAAAGAGGAGTTTCCCTTGAGAACCAGCAGAAACCTTTGAAATATGTGCCTTTTATAGTTAAGCCTTTTCCGGTTTGGATAATAGCCTACAAGGTTCATAAAACTGCCTGGTGGCAGCCATCCAAGATCCTCCCAGGAGTTGACTCCTGTTGCAAACTGCCAGACCCAAAAGGAGGGTGGCGAACAGCCGTGATGAGGCTTCAGCAGGTATTGTCCTGTTCATGGGGACAGAGGTCTATTGTAGACTCCCTGCTAAGGTCTTCTCAACTCCCCAGTTTTTGTATTTGTGGAAGCAAAGCAAGATCTATTTTAACTAGACTGCGTGATCCTCGGCGCCAACTACACAGAATGGCGTGCACACCCGAGATGAACAGATAACCACAGAGAATGACTTCAGACTACAGCCCAATTCCTTATCTTCATAGCCGCTGGTCAGGGACAACAGTTTCGTGCCCATGAGAAAGCATGGCTGATCAGAGGCGGAACCGTGGAGCAGATTTATCTCGGTTTACCTGGAGTGCATTCCTACCTCGCCATTTCCTACCACTCTCATGTCTTTTAATGAAGTAGGAAGAGCAAAGACTCCTGGAATCACACTTTCTAGGTTCCAGTACCTGCTCTGCCCTTTAAAATCTGTGAGATCTAGAACCTTAGTTTCCTTATTTGTAGAATGGAATCTGGCCCCTTTCCCCCAGGTATGTACATATCAATGGGATTTTCAAATGCCAAAGCCTCATCAGATCTAAGTGAATGCACCTCCTGTTGGAATTTGAGGCAGCCTTTGGGAAAGCTGGTGGCTGTGCAGCAATCTTGCCCACACTGTTCAGATTATACAGCCCAGGAACAGAATCATGACGTTGACCATGACTGTGGAAACCAGTTAAAGTTGAAGTTACAGTCCTTGGCAGATCCATATCAGATAGAAGAGTTTAATGAACTCACCAAAAATCTCATTTGTGAAATTGGGACATTGGAGGACGGACTGCCTTGCCTGTTCAATTGACATGGTATCGATAAGTACGTGTAAAACAGGTCACATTTCTTCTCCAGCCCTCATTGCTGTGTATAGCACTGATAAAATATCAATTACAGAAAACTTACTTAAGCTCTCTCACAAAAATTGTAAACTGATGATATTCTCCAAATAGGAATCCAAGTAGGAAATATCGTTTTAAAATTGATGTTAGATTTAGAGAATATTTTTAGAAGTTTTGCTCCAGTTTTTAGGTTTTTAGAAAATATATAAACTTGTTTCAACTATATTTTAGGTTTTGTCTTTTATAGTTTAGATTTTCTATATGTTTCATATACTTAAAAAATGGAGGGTCTTTTTAAAGGCTTATCTTTTCTATTTTTTTTAGTGTTATATTCCAGGTGTGTTCTAAAATAGAAATAGCTGAATCTAATGTTTGAGTCAACAAATATCTGCTATTAAAATTAAAAGATAAAGGCTCATTATGCGTGCTAAAGGATTAATTAATTAATTGATTTTAATGGTTGATGTGTTTGGTGTTTTTAAAAATGTATAATTTCTGTTATAAACTTCCACTTCCTTTCACGTATGAGTTTAGCGTCCCCACCCCGCCCCTGCTGTTTTCAGTGTAAGTAGAAGAAACGATCAGTTACAGACCACAGCGCAAAATTAAAGGTTTATTTTCATGTTGTCGGCTTTCATGTGGCTTCTGTCATGTTTGCTTGGAATACATTTGTCCGCTGCCAGTGTTGTCTGCTGTCAGCGGTGCTCCCAGGCCAGTAGCTTGTTTCTTAGTTTGCCAACCGGCTGTGGGGCGTCCCAGTGACACAAGCACTCAGAAATTGGGAGATGCCAACAATTCGAGCTCCTTTGGGTTCATGTTCTCTAACAACCCTTGCTTTTTATTTGCTATAGTTAAGTTCAGCTTTTAAGGCCTGCCTCACGTTTGGGTTAACGATCCTGTCATAATTCAATGAAAGGCATCCCAGCCTGCCCTTCCCTTTGATACTTTAGTCCTACCTGCTACTGTACAATTGGTGTATGGCTTCTCTGGAACCAGCCTGACTGGTCCTTGGGATTTAAACCTGCGAATGTGAAGGTTCTGTTATAGAATGAGTCCCTCAGAATGAGTGACGCCTGTGAAATCTCCATCTCACCTTAACAAATCCTCCGTACGGCAGATTCCCAGCAGCTGTCTTTTATTGTCAGCGATGGTATTTTTTGGCTCTGTTGTAGCATTTGTTAAAGTTAGGATGTAGTGATTGATTGACAAGAAGGTTAAAAAGTCCCCTGACGGTGCCAGTAAACTTGTGTAAACACAGGTCTTGTGGTCTGGGTGGAGAGCAGGGTTTGTCCTTTGGATATTAAACTTACAAGAATATGCTTCCTAAACATACACACAAGGAAAGAGGAGGTCAAAGTAGCCCAGATTTATAGTTGAGGCAGAAGTGAGTCACTGACGTGGAGGATCCTGTGAACATAATGTCTCCTCCTCAAGGAGGGTTGGTATATACTGGGAAAGGAAGCCAACCAAGTCTTACAGCATTTGGTAACCTGATGGTGGAAAAACATCCCTCTTTTCCTTCCTTAAAGAGTTAAAACTATATTTAAGTTTTTACATGTTTCATGCACTTAAAAAATGTCAGTGAGCGATGACCCAGGCTGCTGTGTATGGCTGCGCTGTTTTTGTGCTGATCCGAAGGTGTGCGTCCAAGGGAGAAAGTGCGAGCTGACATCTTGTCGGTGTTCTGTTCACCAGGCCATGGGCCCTGGTGTGGAGCTAGCAGCGTTTGCTCAGAGGAGCAGTCCCATTTTCTTCTCACAGAAATGCCGTCCAGGCCTTGTTGTAAATAGTTCGCATCGTTTGCTCTTCTTTCTCACAATTCTTTGAACGTGGGAATTTATCCAGTTTCACCGTTTGGATTCCCAACATCGTGCCTGGACTGGCATTGAAAAGAGAGGAGGGCAGGTTGATAACTGGATCTCGATGAAATATCTTTTGATATGTCTTTCAGTTTGGGGAGAGAGTGTTTTTGGTTGAATAAGAATACTGCTCTGCAGAATCTCTGATCTGTTTCTTGGTTCACAATTCAGAGATAGTCATATTAATAATTTGGCAGACTTTTCCTAGACACTTTGTTATGCATATAAATACGCACATGTGATCTTACATCCATGAGCTTCTTTTCTGTTTTGTAACCTCCTTGTTGTCACTCTGCGGTATGTCATGGTCACTTTTCCAAGTCAATATCTGTAGACCTATGTCATGATTTTTAAAGGCTATATAATATTCCATTGAGTGGCTAGGCCATACTGTATTTAACCAATGAAGACTGGATATTGATGGGAATTTAGGTCGTTTATAATGTTTTGCTCTTAAAAATGAATCCAAGGTAAGCACGCATTTTTAACATAGTCATGCACGCTCACACTATCTTCTCCAGGAGCAGAGTTGCTGGTCCGAAGGCTTCCAACTCAAATATTCATCTCTGTGAGAGAGAAATTATAACTTCCTCATAATCCTTAGACCAGTAGGAGTGAGTTAAGACTGGCATAGTGTGCTATTCATAAAAACACATGCCTAATGACTCCAGTTTACAATCTTAAAGTACACTTTGCAAGATGCACCCAGTGGCTCTCTCGATTGCGCACTTAGGGTTGAATGTGGGAGCACTTTGTAAGGCAGTGGTATTCCAACCTCAGTGACTTCTTACTAGGACTGTACAGAGTATCTGCCGTGTTCTCTCAAAAATGTTTATGGAGTCTATTTATTTACTTTATAAATAATTCATTAAACGTGGAGGATGGCCTTCCAACAATAATGGTTGTGAACTTATTTGTACAGCAGAATAGACCAAACAGATCTTCCAGTAAACAAACACAGGCCCTGCCCGCCCTCCCCTGAATTTCTGTGAGCAGGTCCTGGGCTCCTCAGTGGATGTCGATGTAAGTCTTTATCTGGAATTCCCCCTTTAAGGTATTTCTTTGTCTCCAAGTATTTTTCTAGCAGACTAGAGAATATTTTTAGCCCTTACTCATATACTTATAATTTTTATTTTCCTGTTCAAAAGTTTCTGACTACTTTCAGAATGCTGTTTTGGGGGGTATTGATTTAGTCCCAATCTTGGTAAATTTTGTGAAGTCTTAAAAATGGATCGTTGATCTGCCAGTCCCTCTGGTTTCACACCTGGCAAGCCAACCCCAGAGTCCTTGTTGTTTCTGCCACCAAGAGTGCTGAGTTCCTAGTGACTGCACTTTTTACCTTTGGATGTATGTAGTTACCAGATTAAAGTTGTGTGCCTAATATAGTGGCAAATCAGACTACCTTTTTAGATTTTCCTAATGAGAATTTTTAG
>PVKM010036481.1:0-14772 GCA_004027735.1 Carollia perspicillata
GCTGGGGCCCTCTCACCCACCCAGTGCTTCTCCCTGCTCCCTTCCCTTTCCTCCACACCATATTCTCAGAGCTTCCTTTAGAAGAGAGCTTCCTTCAGAGCAGGAGGGAACAGAGGAACCGGGCCTCCTTCCAGCCCGGTTTCTGCCACAGATTCCCTGGGCCCACCCCTCTCTGGGCCTCAGTTTCCCCATCTGCCAAAAAGGGGTTTGATGGTTTCTAGAGCTCCTCTCTGCTGACATTTAAAGTAGGCAAGTAGTCCTGGTTCTCAGCCTTCCCCGGTTCAGATTACCACTTCCTGGGGAGCTTTAAAATACTGTGGTCAGGCACTCCTCCCCACTCCCCCACCCTTCTGATGCAACTGGTCTGCGGGAGAGCTCTATATCAGTATTTTTTCAAAGTTCCCCAGATGATATGAATGCACAGCCAGAGCTGAGAACCTCTGGCATCACATTCCTGCTAAGAAATATTTGCATCATCCTAGAAACTGAAAAGTCACCGCTCAATTTATCTTTAATCCTGGAGTAACAGGCACAGGTCAAGGGCATGGAGTGGTATTTAGGGACAATTTCCCTTGGAGACTTGTGAGCCTGCTGAGACTCTCTGCTGGCTCAAGGTAGATAATGGGCAGGACAAGCGGAGGGGCTCTTTCGTCTGCCCTGCCTATATGCCCCTTTCCCCCACTGCTTCCTGCCTGATTCTCCCCTCGCCTTTTTACCCATGTTCCCAATCTGATGGCAACTATGTTGACTGCTTGGTAGCAGCTCCCCCATCTGGAATGGCTTTCCTGCTCAGCCTCTCTTTCCAGTGTCCCTGTTTTCTTGAGAACCTTCCTCCTCCAGGACAATGTTCCTCTCCTGCTTCCCGTCCACAGCCTGAGCTAGCAACCAGAATCCTGCTGCTGAACGATCTGTGCTCTAAATGGTGAGTCCGATGGAGGGGATGGTCCCTAACAGAGACGTTCTGTGGGCCATGCTCCCAGCATACTGATTGGCATCCTCATTGCTGGGCTCGGACCCATTCTGGGAACTGAGATTCTGCAGCTGTTGAAATGCTGAAAGGAAAAGCTGTGAGGGAAGAGGCAGGGCCAGGACTGGGAGGACATGGTTCCTGCCCCACCTCTGCCAATAATGACTTGGTACATGACCTTGAGCCTGGCACTTCCCTCTGGGCCTCGGGTTTTTTGTTTTATGTTTTTAACTTGTAAAATGAGAAGCTGTCAAGTATTCTTTTCATTGCTGACATTCTATGACTTCTGTGGCCCATCCAGGGTCCAGAGAGGACAAAATGGTCCTTATGACTCAAAACAACAGGAGTTGAAATGGTTGAAATTTATTCCATGAGTATTTGAGCACCATCTATTCTCTGGACACTCTTGTAGGTTCTGGGAATATAGTAGTAACTTCAATAAAGCCCCTTCCCATGTGGAGCTGAGAGTCTAGAACTAAGGCTGGTGTTGGGTCTGGGGGCCTCCAATCTCATCGTTTGAGTCCTGGCGGGGGGAAGGACTAGAGCTTGGTGGAGCCCGCAGAATAGGCAGGGAGGTGCTCAGTCATGGGCTGAGGTTGAGGGAGCTGAGACTGGCAGGAGCTCCGAGATACCAGACGTGGAGCATTGGTGCTCTGGGCACAGAAGCCAGCACTGAACCAGGAAAACTGCTACCAAAGGTGTTTTGCTTTTCTGAAGATTTTATTAGATTTTCCATATACATAACATGTCTTCTGCAAATAAAGGCAGTTTTCTTTTTCCTTTTTAACCTGGAAGCATTTCATTTCCTTATCTTGCCATATTGTACTGGCTGAAGCCTCCAATACAAAGCCAAATAGACGTGGTGAGAATGAGCATCTTTGTCTTGTTGGCAATCCTGGCTCAAAACATTCTGTCACCATTAAGTCTGATTGTTAACTGTACTTTTTCTGTAGCTACCCTTGATCAGACTGGCAAAGTTCCCTTCCACTTCTGCTTTGCTAAAAGTCTTCATCAGCAATGGATGCTGGCTTTGCTCACATGATTTTTCCACATCTATTGAAATATTATATGGGTTTCTCTGTTAGTTTGTTAGTAAGGTGAATCACATGGACTGATTTTCAAATGATAAACCAAGCTTGCGTTCCTGGGATAAACCCCTGTTAGTTATGATGTTTTATTCTTTTTTATCTGTTATTGGATTAGATTCCCTGAAGTTTTCATTAAAATTTTATTGCTTATAAGTTAATGAGGGAGATTGATCTATAGCTTTCTTTCCTTGTAATGACTTTTTCTGGTTTTGGTATTGGGGTAATTCTGGCTGCATAGAAAAAGTTGGGAATTATTCTATCCTTTTAAATTTTCTGGAAGAGTTTATGTAGATTTGGTATTAATGCTTCTTTAAATGTTTAGTGACATTTACTACTAAAGCTTTTGGGGAGAATTGCCTTGTGGGAGAATTTTTAACTGAAAATTCATCCTTGTAATGCTTACAAAATCTGTAGCATGACCTAACTCATTTTGATATTAATAATTTATGCCTTCTCATCTTTTTATTTTGTCTTTTTATGTCTGACTAGAGATTTGTCAGTTTTATGAATCTTCTCCAGGAGCAAGTTTTTGGTTTCATGGATTCCCTCCATTGTTTTTCTGTTTGCTTTTCATTCATTTTCCCTTCCAATCTTTATCATTTCCATCTGCTTTCAGGACTACTTTAACATTTCTAGTAGTGAAGGCTTGCTGAAAATTCTTTCAGCTTTCGTATGTCTGATAACTCTTTATTTTGCACTTGTCTTTGAAAGGTATTTTCACTGGGTAAAAAATCCCAGGTGAATGGATCTTTCCCTCAGTATTTTAAAGATATTTCTCCAAGCTTTTCTAGACTGTTTCTTGATATCTGCTGTTATTCCTTTTTTTTTTGGGGGGGGGGGCAAGGTGTTCTTTATGTATAATGTCTTCTCTTGGTATTTAAAAGTTTCTGTTTTTCACTAGGCTTAAGCAGCTCAGAGTAATATTATTCAATGTTTCTTGTGTTTGAGGTTCATTGAGATCCTGGGATCTAAGGTTTGTGGTTTTCATACAATTTGGAAAAGTTTTAGACATTATTTATTCAAATATAATTGTATATTAAATACCAGATATTGTGAATTTTACCTGGTTAGTTGTTGGATATTTTTGTATCACCAATAAAATTCTTGAACTTTGTACTGGGATGTGCTTGAGTTACCTGGAAGTAGTTTGAACCTTTAGGTCTGTCTTTTAACCTTTGTTAGGTAGGACCAAATCAACATGTTTGTCAAGGGGTAGCTTCATTCCACTACTAAGGCAAGACCCTTCTCGGTACTGTTATTGGGTTGAGTCTTGTCCCCGCCACTCGAAATTCCTGTCAACCTACAACCTCAGAATGTGACCCTGTTTGGAAATAGGGTCTTGCAGATGTAATCAGTCAAAATGAGGTCAATAGTGAATTTGCACGTGCCCTAATCCAAGGACTGGTGTCCCGAAGAGAAGAGAAAGCAGAGACAGACACAGGAATGATGGCCGTGTGAAAGCAGAGGGGGGTGCTGGTGTGGCGAGCTGCGAGCCAAGGACCCTCAAGACCTGGAGCAACAGCAGAAGCTAGAAAGAGCTGGGGAAGGCGCTTCCCCACCGCTGTCAGAGGGAGCACTGTTGACGTTTCCTTTAAGATCTTTAGCTTCCAGGGCTGTTAGAGAATGCATTTCTGCTGTTTTAAGCCACTCAGTCTGTGATAATTTGTCACTGCAGCCCTGAGAAACTGGTACCGAGCTCTGACTGATGTTCATAATTGGTGAATTATGGGGCTCCTACTCTGGATGTTGGCAACAGGCATTATTTGAGAAATTTTCCCTCCCAGCCTCTGGTAGAGTCCTAACACGTGTGATGATCAGTGTGCACGTGAATCCCAGATGGGGACGCTCGCAGGTCCTCGGAGCTCTGTCTGGGCAGCCCTTTCCCTCGGTCCTCTGCCCGTGAGCTCCAGCCAGCCTGGCGTCGCCCGGTGCCCAGCTCCATTTCGCCAAGTCAGGGCACTCACCTGCGCCGTAGAGCCAGAGTTTCATATAATTTGTCCTGTTTGATTTTGTTGTTATTTCTTGGGGCATGATCAGTCCTGGTTACTCTGTTTCATCTAGAAATTAAGTCTCATTCATGTTTTGTTGACCTCGATGAAGAGATTTTCCCCTCCTTAGAAGGTAGCACATCTATCATTTGGCTTTAAAAAAAATTCTTTTTAATTGACGAGGAAGAGAGAAACATCACTTTGTTGTTCCATTCATTCATTCATGTATTCATCGATTGATAAGAATCAATCATGTGCCCTGACCGTGTATCAAACTCACAACCTTGGCATATCAGGACAACGCTCAAACCAACTGAGCTACCTGGCCAAGGTGTATCATTTGGTGTCAAGATTTATTTTTTATGGATTTTTGTCATCTACTTTCTCCTAAATAAATGTCGTTTATTATATTTTCCATACCTTTGAAGTGTTTAGACATATAAAAACATTAGAAGACACATTAGAAAACATTAGTAAAGCAAACACACCTGTACCTTTGATCTAAATGCTACAACTATTAACATTTCCCCATGCTTGCTTTCTCCTTTCACTCCTTCCTCTCTCTGACTACTAACTCATGATGTTTCATTCACTGTGTTAAGCTCAGTTACAGTCATTCTCCTTTTCGATTTCAATTGTCCAGGTTGGCCAGTGGCATTCCCTTCATGCCGACTCTGGCTGGTCTCCACTGGTCTGTGGATCTTGCTTAATCACTGGCACAGCAACCGCCCCAGATGTGCTTCCTCCTCTGCTAGCCCCAGCTCTCCAATGTCCCAGTTCCCTTCGGTGGCACTTAGAAGCAAGCTCTGGTCACCAGGTGTCCTCATTGCTCTAAGAGTATCTTTGCTTCTCTGTGCCTTTTCTATGGAAAAAACTAGTTAATAAGTTAAAATGAAAAATCATGAATTTCATATTGGGACATTTATTGCAAAAGAATCATTACAGAGTTTAGATCGCTATTACATCTGTAGTGTTTTTAGATGTGTGTGTCTTTTTTGAAACAAGTATTACATTTTAGAAATACTTTTGAAAGCTTTCATCTCTACAGCTCCAACTTAGGAAACATCTGTAGGCATTTTCTTCTTTCATACAAGATGAGGAGCAAAGGGTGTCTTCCTAACAATACCCTTTTCTGTGTTTTTCCTACATCTCCATTAATTAATCAGGGAGTCAGGTAAAATCAGATCTATATCAAGGATCTCCTACTTTCTTGATGTGTAACTTTGTGAAAGGTAGTTAAACTCTCTAAGCCTCTGTTGTTCTACTGACATATGAGAATTAATAATAAGAAAAGAAAAAAAAATCCCTCACAGACACAGACAAGAGTATGGTGGTTACCAGAGGGCAAGGGGAGTGTGGGGAGGGAGAAGAAGGTAAAGAGAGTGAGGGAAGGAGACGACTTGGGATAGCACACACAAAAAACAACATATAGATGATGTATTGTAGAACTGTGTGCCTGAAACCTATAGACCTTCATTAACCAGTGTCACCCCTAATAAATTAAAGGAAAAACAGTTAAGGCAGGTACTTCTTTGACTAATGTCATTATTTTTCACAACTATACTGAAGGCCAGCTTAATAGCCTTCAAAGATAATTAGACTGAATTATAAAATGTCAAAATAAATGAACAGGCATGCCCTTTAAAAAAATCTGTCTCACATGGTTATTCTCAGGATTAAACAGGATAATAAAAATACTTAGCAAAGTGCTCATAGTAATCATCATTAATAACCATTATATTCTATTGTGCTCATTTTTCTAGATATATCTCTTTCAATTTGGGGGTTTGGAACTAACCTTTTCTATAATATTTGCCACAATTATTGAGCACTATCTCTATTTAACTCTTCTGAGACTTACCTTCACTGAGATTTATCCAGTCCTTTCGTGACAGGATAAGAAACTAGGAAAATTCCTGGGCAAGTGAAATAGGGAAACTGAGACAAGAAAGTTAAACAAGGCCAAACAATTTGTGTAACTTAACAGTCAGCTTGTGAATTGCAAGAACTTATCTTCCCTAACCAAGGACACTTGAGAGCAAATGGTTTATATCTCTCCTCCCTAACCAGAGAATACATAGCTTAAATCACCCAGTCAATACCATTTGTGCCAGCTAAACCCAAGGACAGATGGAAGTCAGGGGAACAAATAACAAAAACCCCATCAAAAGCCAGACATAGTCAGATAAACGTAAAACAGTAAAGCAGACCAAAGAATAATCCTACCCCCCACCATGCTCATTTTGATGCATCATCATATTAAAAATGCACCTGGAAAGCTGATGGATACTTGGTTGAAACACTCCCCTAAGATTTTCACTCACAGGAAAAAAAGATACAAAGCCCTCAGGACAAAGACTGAGTATGGGCTCACTCTGAAGCACGCCTATGCCCCTTCCTGGGCATGAACTTTTTACTTCCTCCTAGACTCTAAGGGTCCCCACAAGACTGGAGGAGAGGGGAGCCGTGAGCAGCAGCACCTGTCCCTGGCTTAACCCCTGATCCTGTCTCCAAGGACCCCTTTTCATCTGACTTCCCAGTGAGCTTACAGCAGCCCCGCCTCTTATCCCTTTCTTATAACTTTTCTGGGGAGCCAAAGCAGAGCACTGCCTAGGCTCTCTCCTGTTCTTCTACTCCAAGCCTTTCCTCTGATTCACTGTCCCCAGATATAATAAATGCACTCCCCAAATCACCCAGATTCGTGTTGCGAAATCTTTCCTGCATGAAGTCAACAGCCCACACACTGCACGCTGGTCTGAGGCAGACCCCCTCTGGGTCAATCTCTGTAACACTTGATATTCTGTTACAGTTCTATCAATTATTGAGATTGGAGTACTGAAATCTCCAACCATTATTTCTTCATTAAATTCTGTCATTTTTGCTTAATATTGAATATATTTTGGGGTTCTATTGTAAGGTCTATATGTTTGTACTTGTTATATTTTCTTGATATATTAAACATTTTATCAATATATAATGACCTACTTGTCATTTGTAAACTTTAAAAATTTAAACTCTAATTAGTATAACTACCCAGTTCTCTTTGGGTTGCAATTTTTATAGAATATCTTATTTATCCTATTGCTTTTAACTTTATTATGTCCTCATAAATAAAGTGAGCTTTTGTTGAGAGCACAGAGCGGAACCTATTTTCCTATCCAACCTACCCATCTCTGCACTTTAATAGGAGGGTTTAATGAACTTACATTTAATGTTATTACTGGTAAAGAAGGATTTACTTTGGGCATTTATCTATTCCTTTTACATTTAACATATGTTTTTTGTTCTTCAATTTCTCCATTACTGCCTTTTTTGTTATTTAGTTGATTTTCTGTAGTGTACTATTTTGATTCCCTTCTTTCATTTTCTGTATTTTTAGTTCTTTACTTGGTTGTTACTTTGGGGATTATAATTAATATCTTAAATTTATAACATTTTAGCTTGAAGAATATCAAATTATTTTCCATAATATACCAACACTATTCTTATAAATTTCCTTCCTTCCCCCTTTATATTGTTATTGTTATAGATTATGTCTTTATACATTGCATTCCCATTAGCATAAATTTATAATTATTATTTTATAATACGTCTATTATTTATTGACTATTAAATCGTTAGAAAAAATAGAGGTTACAGACTATTCCAAAAGTATGAAAAGAATGGCTTTTTCCTGCAGGACTTTAAATATGTCATCTAACTGGCTTCTGGCCCCCATGATTTATGAGGAGAAATCAGCTGTTTCTCTTATTGAAGACTTTTTTTTTTGGTGGGTTCTCTCTCTCGCTACTTTTAAAATCCTCTCATTGTTTTTGGACTTTGATAACTTGGGTATAACATGTCTTGATATAGATCTCTTTACTTTTCTGGAAGTTCATTGAGCTTCCTGAATGTGTGTGCTTGTGTTTTTCCTCAGATTTGGGGAGTTTTGGGCCATTATTTCTTCAAATACTTTTTCTGCTGCTTTATCTCTCTTTCTTCTTTCTGGGAGTCTTACAATGCATCTGTTGATATATTAGATGGAGTCACATAGGTCCTCCAGGCTTTCATTTTTCTTTATTCTATTTTTCTTTCTGTTCCTCTGATTGGATAATTTTAATGTTTGTGTCTTCAGGGTTGTTGATCCTTTCATCTGCCAGTTCAAATCTGATATTGGACCTTCCTAGCAAGTTTTTGACTTCAGTTATTATGCTTCACAGCTCCAGAATTTTTTGGTTTCTTTTTATACTTCTTAGTTATATTCCTATTTGTTCATACATTGTTCTCCTGATTTCCTTTACTTTTTTCTACTTTATTTTTAGCTCATTGAACATATTTAAGTCAGTTGATTTAACATCTTTGATTAATATTACCAATATCTGGAATTCTTTAGGGATTGTTTTTACTAAATATTTTTCCCTGTGAAATGTTCCCTGGACCAAATGTTCCTTGTTACTTTGTATATTTTGTATTTTTTTTGTTGTTGTTGTTAAAAACTGGACACTTGCAGTATTATGTTGTTGAAACTCTAGAGATCTCATTCTCTTACTTCTCAGGGATTACCAAAACTTGCTCATTAAGGGTTGTAGTCTTCCATTTTTGACTTTCTAAACCATTTGTTCAAAGCATGTATTCCTTATCATATGCGATTACTGTAATTTCTGTTCTGTTATCTCTGTGGCTAGCCTGTGACCTGACAAAATTTTCCTTAAATTTCTCCAAAAGGGAGAAATGATCTCACAAATATTGTCTCTTTAAATTCCCTGGAAACCACTTTAGCCTATGGGGTTTGAAACGGTAGGTAGCCTCTTTGCTGGCCCCTCACCAATCAAAAGCAACGTTCAGAATTTAAAACACACAGCCCCGACATTTCAAGGACAAAGTTCATATTGCCCATGTTGGCTCCAGCAAGCCACGGCAGGAATACTAGCTGCTCTCCCCACAGCTGCCTGCTGTGGGTCTGGGAGCTGGTTTCCAATAAGAAAAAGGCCCTAACTTGCTAAAATTGGCTAGATTCTTCATCAAGCTTTGTCTGGACACTGCCAAGTGCTCAAGTAGACTCCAGGGTTTCAAACTAGTTATTTCAGTCAGTTTCTGTCAGCTCAACAGTAGTTTAGATCCATCTACAGGTACCTGAATGTCCTTAGTCCCCCATTTCCTGTAGTGCCCTGCCTGGAATAGCATAATATATCCTTTTACTTTTAACCTATTTATTACTTTGAATCTAAAGCAATTCTCTTGTAGCGAGCACGAAGTTGGTTCGTGGTTTGTGTTTTTAAATTGATTCTGCCAGTCTCTGCATTTTAATTGCAGGATTTAACCCATTTACATTTAATGTAATTACCAGTAATGAAAAAGGCATGCCATTTTACTACTTCTTTTCTTTTATTTTTTTAGTACTTGTTTTCTACATGCCCTTTTTTCCCTCAATCTCATTACTGCCTCTTTTCTTTTGTGTTAGTGATTTTTTTTTCAGTATACCATTTTAATTCCTTTGTCATTTGTTTTACTACATTTTTGAGTTATTATCTTAGTGGCTTCCCTGCTAATTGCAATTAATATCTTAATGTATAACAAACTAATTCAGATTAACACCAACTTCTTTTTAATAGTACATAATAACTTTGATACTATATATTTTCTTCTCTACATGCTGTTATTTTTATAAACTATACCTTTATACATTGTATGTTTATTATTACAATTATTACAAATATTGCTTTATACGGTTGCCTTTTTAATCATTTTTATTGTTATTCTATTACAGTTGTCCCAATTTCTTCCCCAATGCCCTCCTCCCCCCATCCCACCCCCTGCTCCCACAGTCAATTCTCAAGCTGTTTTCCATGTCCATGGGTCATTCATACATGTTCTTTGACTAGTCCCTTACCCTCTTTCCACCATTACTCCCCTCCCGCCTTCCCTCTGCTGTCAGTCTGTTCCATGTTTCTGTGCCTGTAGTTCTGTTTTGTTCATTGGTTTATTTTGTTCTTTAGATTCCTCTTATAGGTGAGATCATATGGTATTTGTCTTTCACAGACTGGTTTATTTCACTCAGCATAATACATTGGAGAAAACAGTCATCTTTTAAATCAGGTAGAAAACAGAAGTTACAGACAAAAATACACTTATGCTGTCTTTAATTTTTCTATATATAAAATTCTTCTTGATAGTTTTTTTCCCCCAGCACTTTAAATATATCATTCTACTAGCTTTGGCCTTTTTGGTCTCTGACAAAAAAAAAAAAAAAAAAAAAAATCAGCTGTTAGGCCCTAGACTGTTTTCCCCCTGAATGAGTATAAGGAGAAAATAGTGACTGTGCCTAGGATGGAGAGTTTCTGGCTCCCTGAAGCCACAGCTTGGGGGAGTAATGGAGAGAAGGGGTCCCTGATTAGGTAAGAGAGGTGAGTCAGAGCCTGTTGCTCTTTAAGCTGGCTATAGACTCCTTATCACTTGTGGTTTGTCAGAGTTATCAGGACTCAGAAGGTAGAATGTGAATGATTATCCATTGAATTTCTTCACTCAGTCTCACTGGTTCTGTGGTTCCCTTTAATCTCTTATCTTTGGTTTCCAGTGTTATATTTTTTCCTTCTACTTTTACATCTTCATGATTATGTTAATGGAAACTTGGAAGAGAGAAAATGAAGCATTATCTTTTAACAATGCTTATAACTTTTTGAGTGGCATTTACACGACAGATAAGCAGTGAAGTAGGGAAGAGCGTGGAGAAAATAGAAAATTTTTACCATGATAGAAAACAGAAGACGGCTCCTCACGAATAGCTGTCTCTCTCCCCTTTGTGGATTGGCAAAGACGGTGCTTGTCGGGAAGGGCTAGGTACTAATCTCTATGGGCATATAAATCTCATATATAATACACATCTCTAGAGGCATATAAATCTCATTGAGCTAAAATACATTTGTACTTTTGGAAACTAAGAAACAACCATACAAAGCCAGTAGTCATTCCGATAATTAAGTTGTATTGTGAAGGTCCCACATATCCCATCAATTCTTACACCAAAGGTCTTTATCCTGACAAATGGATGTAAACTGAGTGTAGGGCCTTCGATATGGTGACATGTGGTGATGTATAGTTGCAGTGAGGACACTTGGGAAATGGTTCAGCCCTCAGACACTCTCATAAAAATTCTGAGGTTTCCAAACTTGCAGACAGAAGGCAGAGGCAACGGTCTTGCCAAAACGACTCAACCAAAGAAATGTAACTTTTTTTTTTAACCTCTGGGAAAAGAGTTCAAAGCACATTTTATTCTAAAAGCTAAGCAAAGAAAATCAGCTCCCATGATATAGACACTTGATTTTCTATTTCTCAGACAAGATAAACTATTGTATTCTGTGGGCTGATATTGAGACTCTTCCTTGCCAACATTCTCTTTGGGTTTTAATAGGATAGATTACCTTGGAGCTTCCTGGAGTCAAAACAGAGGTTGCTGAAGTCCTGAACTGCAAGATCTTCCAGAAATCACAGAGAAAACTCAAGTTAAGAGAAAAACCACATGAGTTCAACTTGATTTCAACCCTCACATTTCCTGGAAATCATTTATGAAAACCCAGGTTTGGCAATGAATCTATTAAATAATTGAGCTAAAGTCAAGATTAGCTATGTGTGGGGAGGAGCAGTGGCATCACGGCTGAGAATGTGATTGACGAACTACTTAGGTGTACACATCGTAAAAGGGCTTAGACAAGGCTGTGCTGAACGTTCATGTGAGTTGAACAGAAAAAGGCTCTTAGGATGGTGTTCTAATCCCACAGCCACCACCTCTGCCTATCTAGGCTCTTGGAAATCCCTGCAGAGCCTCTCCTTGAATTTTTTTAAAAGTCAGTGGCCGCAGAGGAAACAATGGCAAAAACAGCAGCAGGACTTCTTGCAATGCAGGCAACTGAGGCATCAGGTTCTGGCTCCAGGAAAGCAGCCTGTTTACCCTCTCTAAAATGGCTTTGATTTCATTCCCACTTTCCAGCCTATCACTGGCATGAAGCTCCATCATTTTGCCAGTATCCAAGAGCCAGGCTGATGCTGGTCCTGTATAATACCAAAGAACTGGACGGACAGTGAGCAACTTACTTGAACAGTGGGTACAGTTATGCCCACCATTTGAACAGTGGTAACTGCCCAGGACAGGTTGAAGTTCACTCTCTTGACAGGAGGGAGAGGAGGAAGGAACGAATGGATGGAAAAGGTTTGAAAACAAACTTCTCTAGTTGGATGCCTTTTCCTTAGTTTGTAGGGGGCAAGCAGACTACCCTGCACTTGGCTTTTTGTTTTGTTTTTCACCAAAAAGCTATAGCCCAGATCTCTCTCTCTGCTGTTTGACATTATCTGAAAACCCTACAGATAAGGTAGGCAAAGTAATCATGACTTAAATCCAGTCTCATCCCCACCCCTTCTCAAACCAGAAATGTAGTACTTTTATTTCCTCATCCTTCCCCATCAAGCTACATACAAAATTAATCATCAGTCTCTCCTTTCTCAATCACGCTAGGCCCTACCCTCTTTTCTTGACCCCCACACTTTCTAATTTTAGACCACTAACACGTCTTCTCTGGATTAATACAAAGTCCTCATACCTAGTCTGTCAGGAGAATGTGCCATATCTTTGGGCCTTTGCATATGCTGACCCCTCTGCCTGGGATACATTGTCCCCCTCTGTCTGGCTAACATCTTTGTTGTGCCACTCCAAGAATCACCCTGCAAAAATATGAATGGAGATGTTCAATTTCAGGAAGGTGGCCACATCAGAAGGAGGGAAGGGAGAATGATAGAACTGGGATGGAGCATTATGTATATCTCTAAGGTTTTACTGAGAGAGATATCTCAGTCATAACACAGTTAAAGCTCGGTTCTCAAAAGTCTTACTTCTCAAACAACTCAGTTCTTGACCAAGTTGTTCATGAGAAAAAATGTCTCAGTTGTCTAACAAAACTTCGGATCTCAATTCTCTACCCAACAAGCCTTTCATGCTGACATCTGTACGGTCATTCACGCATCTCTCAGGTGACAAACAAAGGAGATTTGGTTTTCAAAACCATTGGTTCTCAGTTTTCCAGAATGAATTAAGTTCGAGAACTGAGGTTTCACTGTATTAACATCTGCTAAATGTGAGTTAGAAGTATATTTTGTCTGTCATATTATTTTGTGTGTCTTTGAAATATTTTATAATCATAAATAGAAAATATTTTAAAATAAGCTATGCCGTTCCCTTTATATTGCTATAGTTTTCTGCAGCAGTGAGTCCTTCCATTGGGCTTCTGACCCTGGGCTGTAATCACAGGCTTATTTCCTAGTTCTAATTTAGTGACTAGAAGAAAAATTCCTGGTGCCTTGTTTGTGTCTCTGTCTGAATCCTGTGGGTACCTGGTAGACGCTTGCTAGTTACCGGAATGAGTTTCTAAAGCATCAGCCAGTCTAGTGAAGGCTTGTGCTAAACAGTGGGACTGGCAGTCAGCAGGTGTTGATGGAGACCTGCAGAGATGAAAGGAGGGAGCTATGTAAAGTAGTTGGCAGAACCACATCCAACCCAGCCCAGCAGGGCGATATGTTGCAGCTGTGAAGTCCTTGAGATCCCAGCTCGGACCAAGCCAAGGGGACTGACACTGTGGATTTCGGGGAGGATGATGGGCTTGTCTTCCAGCCAGAGGAGACCAGCTGCCAGCTGCTGGTGCCCTCAGATTGAAGCAGAAGGGGCTGAACCTGGCTCTTGAAAGAGGATAAAGAATTCGTGGACAGGCCGGAAGAACTAACAGACAAACATACACACGGGTGTACCTGACTTTGACAAAGGCATGGGACCCAGGGCATGAGGATGCAGATGGAGGAATGGGACTGAGAGAAGGGAGGACACAGGGAAGCTGCACCCCCAGAGAATTCAGATATCAGAGCAATGGGAGGTAGTCTGCTCTATCTACTTAGTGCATACACCTACTATATGCTTGGCACAATGCTAGGCACTGGGAATAAAAATGATAAGCAACATAAGCTGTCCCGTGTCCAAGAAGCTTATTTTAGTCTCAGAGCTGAGGCCATTTGTCCACCCAGGGTTACAGATAAACTGGATCTGTGCATAGCCTGCCTCCAGACCATACAGCACAACCCATTTCCTCCCTTACGTTATGACACTGCAAACACCTCTCATTTTCACAGGCCAGCCTCCAGGTTCTCTTTTCTAGACGGGCATGCCATCCTTAGAGGAGAGGGCTGGTGGAGGGCTCGGGGCTGGCACCAGAGTGACACTGACCAAGAAGAAACCAGTCCATGTGGTTCCTGGACCGAAGAGGCCCAAACGCACAGGGATCAGGCTGGGTCCTCTTCATTCCGAAATGCTGGGAAGAGCCCAGTCTGGAGGAGGTCCCTAGCAGAGGGGCCCCTAGCTGAAGGGTGAGGGGTGCCAGTGCCTGGTCAGCAATGCTTTTGAGATGTAGGACTTCTGCCTGAGGCCACTGACAGAAGCTGGGACTCTTGCCAGCTGCCCAGATCATGACCTGAGACACATACATATGCAGGGGGCTCTGAGCAGTCCCTATGCCTGCACTTCTTGCTTTATTCCCCCCTCTTTCAATGTTGGGTTTTTTTAAGATTATTTTATTTATTTATTTATTTATTTTAGAGAGGGAAGGGAGAAAAAGAGGGAGAGAAACATCAATCAATGTGTGGTTGCCTCTTGTGTGCCCCCCAACTGGGGACCTGGCCCACAACCAAGGCATGTGCCCTAGACTGGGAATCAAACCAG
>PVKM010036482.1:0-14797 GCA_004027735.1 Carollia perspicillata
GTACATATAAGTTCTTTGAGTTCTCTGTTTCCTATACCATTTTTGACCTCTCCCCACCTATTTTATGCCTACCAATTATGCTTCTTATTCCCTGTACCTTTTCCCCCCTGTTCCTCCCCTCCTCCTCCCCACTGATAACCCTCCATGTGATGCCTATTTCTCTGAGCCTGTTCCTGTTCCAGTTGTTTGCTTAGTTTTTGTTTTCATTGTTTTTCTTTTTTTTAGGTTCATTTGTTGATAGTTGTGAGTTTGTTGTCATTTTACTGTTCATATTATCTTATTTTTCTTAGATAAGTCCCTTTAACATTTCATATAATAAGGGCTGGGTGGTGAACTACTTGAACTTGACCTTATCTGGGAAGCACTTTATCTGCCCTTCCATTCTAAATGATAGCTTTGCTGGATAGAGTAATCTTGAATGTAGGTCCTTGCCTTTCATGACTTGGAATACTTCTTTCCAGCCCCTTCTTGCCTATAAGGTTTCTTTTGAGAAATCAGCTCATAGTCTTACGGACACTCCTTTGTATGTATGTATATACATAGTAATTCTCTCCTTTCCTCTTGCTCCATTTAAGATTCTCTCCTTATCTTTAATCTTGGGTAGCGTGATTATGATGTGCCTTGCTGTGTTTCTTCTTGGATCCAATTTCCTGGGGACTCTGAGCTTCCTGGACTTCCTGGAAGTCTATTTCCTTCGACAGATTGGGGAAGTTTTCCTTCATTATTTGTTCAAATAAGTTTTCAGTTTCTTGCTGTTGTTCTTCTCCTTCTGGCACCCCTATGATTTGGATATTGGAATGTTTCAAGTTGTCCCAGAGGTTCCTCAGTGTCTCTTCATTTTTTTTTTTTTGAATTCTTGTTTTTTCATTCTGTTCTGGTTGGATGTTTATTTCTTCCTTTTGTTCCAAATTGTTGCTTTGAGTCCTGATTTCCTTTCTGTCACTGTTGGTCCCCTGAATATTTTGTTTTATTTCACTTTGGGTGTCTACATTTGTTTTTTCATTTTTAACCAAACTCAATCAGTTCTGTGAGTATTTTGATTACCAGGGCTTTAAATTCTCCATCAGATAGGTTAGGTTGGCTATCTCCTCGTCACTTAGTTCTCTTTCTGGAGTTTTGCTCTGTTCTTTCATTTGGGCCCTATTTCTTTGTCTCGGGGCACCTGTTAAATTGTAAGAGGATGGGGCCTTAGGGGTTCACCAGGGCAGGGCAGCCCTCCTTGCTGTGCTGTGGTGGTGCCTTTGGGGGGGCGGCCAGAGAGGGAACAGTGCAGCTCCCCTCCTCAGCTCTAGCCTGCTTTCCAACGAGCTCACGTGTGAGACTGGGAGTTTCTCCCACCACCAGGGCAACCACAGTAGTCCACAGTCAGCTCCAGTCTCAGTTTCCAGTTCAGCCGGCCCGCCCAAACAGTCTGCCGCCTAGATTCCGTTTCTCTCAGCCGGCCTTGCCCCCCTGGTCCACCGCCTTGCTGTGGTTTTCTCTGTCACCATCTTACGGGCGTGGTTGGTCTGGTTGACTATTTCTTTAATTCCTTGGTTGTCAGAGTTCTATGCAGTTTGATTTTCTGGCACTTTGGGTTATTTATTGACTTTAGATGAGTTGTTATCCTCCTTTTGGTTGTGTGAGGAAGTGAAGGGTTTCTACGTATGCCTTCATCTTGGCCAGAACTCTCTTCTTCAGTTTTTTTCTTCAATGTCTTATAGTTTTCTGAGTATAGGTCTTTAACCTCCTTAGTTAAACTTATTCCTGTGTATTTCTTTTATTCAGTTGTAAGTGGGATTGTTTTCTTAATTTCTCTTTTTCATAGTTCATTATTGGTATATAAAAGTACAACCAGTTTCTGAATATTAATTTTGTATCCCGCTGCTTTACTGAATTCATTTATCAGTTTTAATATTTTTTTGTGAAGTATTTAGTGTTCTGTATATATGTCATCTGCCGTAATGTAGTTCAAAATGACCTATCCCTGGCTGGTGTAGCTCAGTGGATTGAGCGCAGGCTGAGAACCAAAGGGTTGTAGGTTTGATTCCCAGTCAGGGAACATGCCTGGGTTGCAGGCCAGGTCCCCAGTAGGGGGCACATGAAAGGCAACAACACATTGATATTTCGGTCCATCTCTTTCTCCTTCTCTTCCCCTCTCTCCAAAAATAAATAAATAAAATCTTTTAAAAAATGACCTTGTATTTTAATGTTCCTGACAACCATCTGTATGTGTTATGAGCTGTCCATGCTTTGACTTGAGTTGTAGCTCCCCCTCTCTCAAGCTATATCCTACCTATCTTTTTTTTTTTGTAATTTTTTTTTACGATTTTACTTATTTATCTTTAGAGGGGAAGGGAAGGAGAGAGGGAGAGAAACATCAATGTATGGTTGCCTCTCCTGCGTCCCCTGCTGGGAACTGGCCTGCAACCCAGGCATGTGCCCTGACTGGGAATCAAACTGTGATCCTTTGGTTCTTATGCCCGCGCTCAATCCACTGAGCTACACCAGCCAGCACATATCCTACCCGTCTTTAATGCCTGCTTTTTCTTCCTGGGTCATTATAGACTAGAGTGGATTCTTTGCTCCACAGCCTCAAAATACATACTGCCAGCTAAAGCCAATCACTGAGCAATAACCACCTGGCTGTCCTGAGACATCTCACATGTTTTCTTTTGTTTCTTAACTTACACATTTGTTTCTTTTAACTTCACCCGTGATGATGGCTTGTCTCTTAGGCTCAGGTTTCAGACCCTTGAAGGTACACAGCCTGTCTTTTGCCTCCTTTTCTTCTCCATGCACTTCCTACATAGTTATTACTCAACATACAGATAGAGGAGTTTCTAAGCAATGACAGATGATACTTTTCTTTGTCTAGGAAAGAACAAAAATAAGAAAGGTTGACTTGAAAGGAAACCCTTTCGAACTTTAGTGTGGAAAGCACACTCTGGTGAGTATATGTCTGTATGCAGCCTCGCAGCCCAAATTCTGCATCTTCTCTCAGCAAGTCCAGCCTCATTTACCCGAAAAGCAACAATAGAATCATTGCATTATCTTCTGTGCTCCTGGGTCTGTGATGGGCCATGGGGAGCTACGTGATGGTGAATAAGACAGCCATGACCTCTGTCCTCGATGAGCCTTTAGTTTGATGGGCAATACGGACAAAGAAGAAATGAATACGTTTGACCTGCTGCCCTGTGGCTTTTCATTCAGGGTAGGGACAGGCCTGGAGATCAGGATGGCCTTCTGGCAGCCATGTTTGTGCTGCTAATCAGCCCTGTGGCTGATTGGATGAGAGGTGGACACTTGACTCAAACAGAACCAGTTATATTTTTCCTCTCCTGGCAACGTGAGTGAGATTCAAAGGCAGCCAGTTGCTATGGACTGCATTGTGTTCCCAAAATTCATTAGTTGAAGCACTAACCCCCAGTGGTATTTGGAGATGGGGCCTTTTGGAAGTAATTAGGTTTAGATGAGGTCATGAAGGTAGAGCCCTCGTGATGGGATTAGTGCCCATGTAAGAAGAGACCTGAGAGCTTGCTTTCTCTTTCTACGGTGTGAGGACCCAGAGGGAAGGCAGCTGTCTGTACGTCCTCACCAGCCCCCAGAACTGTGGGAGAATAAATTTCTGTTGTTTAAGTCACCTAGTCAGTAGTAGCCTAAGCTAAGACACCACAGTTATTCGAGAGGCAGGGACTTTAAAGGATGAGAGTGGGGAGGTGTGAAGGGCTGTGCTGTGCTGTGTGGGTAAGTGGGCCAACACAGAAGGAAGAAAGAGAGGTGTTCAGAGAACGCTGGGGTGGCAGAAATGCTGCATGGCGTCTCCAGAACTCCTCAGGCTCTGGTTCCAGGTGCTAGGAGTGCCTGCCACCCTGGGGTTTTTGCACGACCCTGATGTCTTCCCTACAAATTCCCAGTACTGCTAACACCAGCTTGAGTCAGTTTCTGTTACTTCCAACCAAGAGAACTTCTACCAAGACCCTCCCAGTTTACAGATGAGAACACCAAGAGCACACAGAGCATCTAGTCCAGGGCTACGCTAGTGAGTGACAGAGTTCAGGCTGCAGTTCTGGTCTTCAGACCAGCTCTCTTGCATTCTTGCCCTTCCAGGCCATCACGGTGAACTTGTTAAACAGGCCCAGGGAGGTTCTGAAACCATAGGAGAAATGCTGTTACTCCTTTACTGCTACATTTTAATACAATGTGTTCTGTTGTACTTGGGAGTGCCTTTCCAACATCACACGTTATTTGCCCTTTTTTTCTGTAACCCTGTCAAATTGAGCAGCAGGGCCGTCACCATTTGATGTTGCCTTTGAATCTTACATCTAAGCTTTTTGTAACAGTGTGCACTGGCTGACAACAAAGGTCTCCTCAGTCCTTCTTGCGTTCTTTTCGTTCCTCTTCCTTTTGTTACAGTAACAATACACATTTATATCAAGAACAGGTGATTTTCTCTGAGCTATATGATAGGGAACACCTGATACCCATGCCTTGTTTAGTTTTCTATATTTATTTTAAGATATATTTTTGAGTGAGCTCATTATTAACTGGAAAATATATAACAGTAGAAAGGAAAAGTTGTTACTGTTCCCACCATCCCACCACAATCCACCACAATTCCAGTAACATTGTAGAGAATCTTTCCAATAGTCTTCTACTTGCAGGCTTAATTTGAACAAAATGTATAGTCGTAATCGTATTAGCAATTTTGTATTCTACCTTTCTCCTAAATATGATAATATAAGCAGTTTTGTGCTGTTTCAAACATTTCATAAATATCTGTGTTAACGGCTACATTCAGGGTAGTAGGTTGAACACCATTAACCTAAGTGCACAGGGAATCCTTTTTGGCACGAAGGGGCGATAAAGGAAGAGATGATCTGTGCGAGCCACGCCTCTATTCGTGAGGCATTTTGTCTGTTTCTGATTGACTGCAGGTAACTGTGTGGACTCGGGGTTTGTTTTTCAGATGTCTCCCTTACGCTAGATTTCACAGAGTGGGTGACACTTGACACATGTCATTGTACCACTTTCACACAGTCGTGTCAATTCACACCCTGTTGGTCAGCACCGAGAGAGGCCCTGTCAGAATTTCGCTGTACACCTCTCTGCCCTGGGCTCTGAGTAAATAACACGTGTAAGAATAAATAGCTGTTTCTATTAGCGCTCTTCGTGGTCTTCTAGGAGAACTCCCAGCCCCCAGTGTTAGATCAGATGACACTTACTGAGGGGGAGGGATGTGCATCTTGTTCTTCCACTTGATAAAGTTACACAAGTTGTTTGCCCCCGGTGTATGGGAAAATGTTGCCAATGTGATGCTGTAGATAGTTCTACACAAAAATCCTTCAGTTGTCTTTTTTTTTTTTTTTATGGATAAAGACAACCATTTAAGCAAACTGGGAATATTTTATTACAGCCACACTTTTTCGAGCAGAAAGTAGGAAAATGGGGAGCTAGACGGTCTTTACTGAGCTGTTTTGGGGAAGAGAGGCCGTTGTGTTTTAGACTGGGGGTGGGGTGGAAAGAGCCTCACAGAGGAGGTAGGACTTGATTTAGAGGGAACATGGTGCAGACTGAGTTAGAACTCATGTGGCAGGCTGGGTTTGGCTGGATCAGCAGGTGTGGGCCAGATGGCTGGACCCTGCCAAGCCAAGCCCGGGGTCCTAGAACAGTGTTAACACTCTAGCAGGGGCGTACAGCCTTTTGGCATCTCTGGGCCACACATTAAATACATGGTGACACATAATCACAAAAACGTCTCATGATGTTTTAAGCACATTTACGATTTTGTGTTGGGTCACATTCACAGCCATCCTGGGCCACGTGTGGCCTGTGGGCCGCAGTTTGAACACCTCTGCATATGGAATCATTGAGAGGTTATGGGCAGGCAGGGAATGCAAAGTGATGCAGCCACTTAGAAAACAGTTTGACAGTTTTTAAATTTACATTAAATATATACTTATTATCTTTTGCAGCAATTTCAGTCCTCTGAGTAGTACTCAAGAGAAATGAGAACAAATGCCCCCACAAAGACTTTACTCAAATGCTTATAGCAGCTTTATTCATAATAGCCGTAGGTTAGGAGCAGGAAAGCGGCCTGAGGAGAACTGGCCCGGGCAGGTGAATCTGGGAAGGGACACTGATTAGAAGGTTCTCCTAGTCCTCCAGGTATGAAATGAGGAGGGCCAGTGCGGGGAGAGGCATGAGAAAGAGCCAGGTAGCGCAAGTCTCTACAGGAGAAAAGTCCGAAGCTCGGAGCCTGCCGGATGTGGGTGTTGAGGGAAAGAAAGTGGAGATAAATCAGAGCCAGTGGCAGATGGTGCACTGCGGCCGCGAAGAGGGCAGCCAGCAGTCTTCCGAGTGTGGCCCCTGGGCCAGCAGCGGCAGCGCCCCCTGGGAACTCGTCAGGAATGCAAACCCCCAGACCCTGCCTCTCCCCTATCGAGTCAGACAGTCTGGGGGTCAGCACAGCAGTCCGTGCTTTATTTAACAAGCCCACCAGGGAATTCTGACACATCAAGTTTAAGAGCCGCTGAAGTACGGACACGGAATGTGAGTATATGAGGAAATATCCAACAGGCCAGTGGAGGTGGGGAGCCCGGAGTCCAGGGAGGAGCGCAGCCAGCCGATGCCAGCAGTAGGGCGCACCTGACAGGTAGGCACAGAGAGTAAGTTAGTGCCTGGGGGAGAAAGTAGGCACAGCGCCCGGGAGGTCTTGGGGTGTCTGAGTGAGACTCCTTTGGTTGTAAGTAACAAGTCTGCTCGAGATCGGTTTAAGCAAGAGACATTTATGGGAAGGATGCTAGGGCAGCTTTTGGAATGTGAAGTTGAAGAGGCCACCGGGGGCTCACGAAGGAATGAACCAGGGACTGAGAAGTGATGAGAACCCAGACAGCTTCTCTCTGGTGTCTCTCTCCTCCTCTCCCCTCCCTCTCTGTCTCTCCATCTCTCTGTCTCTCAGTGCCTTGACCCAGTGTCTGTTAAACTCCTAGATATGTGCCTGTTTTAGGCAACAATGATGGGCTAAAAAAACAGACTCAGCTCTGCCCTCATACAGCATGTCCGTCTGTGTCTCAGCATGAAATGTCATCACTAATTCTCTGTGTGATTCTCTTCTTTCTGTTTCTTTCTGTCTCTGCAGACATCATATCTGCTTTAGTGAGCATTTGGCCAGATGTGGCCACCCTTTAACTACTAATTTACAGCCTTCATTTCAAGTAACTTGCAGACCTCTCAGCCCTAATTCTAAATTCCTGGGGGGGAAATCTGAGAGGCCCAGCTCGTGCCCCAGCGTCGTCGGGCAGATCAGCTCTGGCAGGAGGCAGGGTTCTTGGCACGCACCCTGGGTGTGGGGGAGGGTGGTCTTCATGACACAGGGGAACGGCAGCATGGTTGTGCCAAACTCTGTTCCAGAGTATACCGTTTTCATCTTTAGTAGTGTGATCTGTGGGGAAAGTCGTTTTTGTTTTCTTTCATAATGAACTTCTTAACAGAGGATTCCAGCAATGCTGTGGCTGTTTCCAGAGAGAGGCCAGGAGGGCCCTGTGGAACATTTGTGTCCACTAGTTACTAGGAACTCTTATTGTTGGGGGGGAACTCGTTGGTGCAGAGTGGGTGGGTGCGATTCTTTTTTGGGGGGTGGGTAGAGGGCCTTTAAAGTTGTTCCTCCTGTCCTGAGAATCTGTGATTACAAATGAAGCAACAGAGTTTGGACTCCAGGCCTGAAGGACGGGTTCTTGGCTTGGAGGGGAGAGAAGGATATCGCAGTGGCTCTTAGGTTCTTTCTTCGCCAGAGGAGACACAACCTTTATCTAGGTTAGTGCTGCGGTGAATTTGCTTACTTCCATTTTCCTTTGCCATGAAATCTAGAGCTTGGTTGCTAATGGTTAAACAGGAATTGCTCCTTTGGTATATGGAAATATTTATGAGTCCTGAGACACCGCAGGGCATATGTATGAATGGATCTTTATACACCTTCCTTAGAGGTGGACGTTCAACTCACTTGTCCCCTTCACAGCCTCGGTTATAAACTAGCTTCTCTAACTTCCTCTTCACCCTGAGCCAGTCATTCATTTCATTTATATTTCACACATACCTACTATGTGCCAAGCACTGTGCTAGGAGGTAGAGTTCTTCCGACTTCATATTTTGAGTCACTAGCCTTGCCACTTTCCTCTTTAGTTTTCTCTCCTGCCCTCAGCCTTTGGGTGGATGCTGGCAGAATGTGCTCTGGGGGAGATAACAGATTTGCTCATGCTGTTCTCCCTTCTGGGAATGCCTCCCGGCTCCCCTTCCTCCCCAGTCTGCTAACCCCCTGCTCATCTGTCAAGACCTGCTGGAGCATCCCCTACGTGGAGGTGCTGCTTATTTAGAAGCCCAGGCTTGGTTCACAGAGTGGAATTGTGGGTGCGATGGTCTTGCTGAGTGTTGTCCAGTGAGACTTGAACTTGGTGATGTCTGGGACCGTCCCACTCACCTTTATATCATGATAGTGATGGATAAAGGGTTGAATGTTACTGTGGGCATAGGATTGGGGAGAAAAGAAAAGAAGAAAGAAGAAAATAAAGCCCACTTAAAATTCCGTTACTCAGAGATGCATGCAGGAGGGATTCTTAAGACTTTTTCAATACAGAAATTTTATTTTATTTTTTAAAATATTTTTTAAAATTTTATGTATTTATCTTTAGAGAGGAAGGGAAGGTGAGAAGGAGAGAAATATCAATGTATGGTTGCATCTCCTGCGTCCCCCACTGGGAACTGGCCTGCAACCCAAGCATGTGCCCTGACTGGGAATCGAACCGCGGTTATTTGGTTCTCAGGCCCGCGCTCAATCCACCGAGCCACACCAGCCAGGCCTCAATACAGAAAATTTATATGGTTAAAGTTACTGTGCCTTTTGCTTTTTCATTAATATGAATGTATTAGTATTTTCTTGTGTCCAAAAGATTTCTCAACAGGATTTTGGTGACCTTTTTAATTGTATAGTCATTTTTTGTTGGCTATTTATTTCATTTTTTTTTACATAATAAAAAAGTCATGGGATGCATTTATGCCTTCATCTTTGTTTGCCTCTGGTGATTTCTTTTGAATGGAGTCCCAGGAGTCAGTTACTCAGTCAGAGGGTAGCAGTGCTGTTAAGATTTGAGAAATAATGGCAACTTCCCTCCCAGAAAGACTGTACCAGTCAGTCTTTACTCCCATATGCAGTTTTTTAGCAGTCGGGTTTATAAATTCTTAAAGAAGATGAAGACAAAAAGGAAAGCACGGATGGCCTCCTAATTGGCTATGGCCTCCATTTGTAGGGAGCGGCAGCTTTTCCTGTGTTGGGGTCGGGGTGTGGACAGGAGCCTGTTGCTGCCGAGGCTGGAAGTCAGTGACAGGGGGCAGCGCCGTCAGCGCAGCCGCCCCTTGCCAGGCAGGACTCCAGGGACTCAGGGAGCCTCCCTGAGAGACTGCACAGCTTTCTGAAGCTGCACTCCATTAGCCGCACACGCATTAATGAGGAATTCAGGCTTCGGGAAGAATGTCTGGCTTTGTAAGCCGAATGGAAATTACAGGAAAACTGTCTAGGTGAAGTATTTGTTGCTGTCACGGTCCCGGAGATCACTGCCGTGTAGTCAGGCATGGGGTCTCCAGGCCAGTGAGGCCCAGGAGCAAGTGGGGGCTCCGAGAGGCCAGTCATTTGCTTGACGAGGAGTCGGACCTGCCGGGAGATGGGCATCTGTTGAAGTGCTGAGTGTGCTCTGTTGGTGTTGCTTATTCATGCTACTGGAATTGGTGCTGTTTAGAGGACGCTTGGAAAATAGAATGGTCCTGAATCAGGTTCTTATTTCCCAGCTGGATTGTGTGTAGTGAGGATAAGCTCATAAATTATGTTTTAAAATTGACATTATAATGTCCCAGTAAATTGAAAAAATTAATTAGGATATTTAATATGAACAAGATGGGAGATGGGAAACTAATAACCTGGTAAGTATTAAAACAGTTTAATACTCTGATCTTTTTAAAACTTACTTGTTATGGTTAATCCTTAAAATAGGAGCTGTTGTTTTTTATTTTTATAGATGAGGAAACTGAAACTTAGAGAAGGTAAATAAAGTCGTAAAGCCCATCAGTGGTAGACCTCCCTCATCCATGGTTTTGCTCTCTGCAGTTTCAGTTATCTGTGGTCAGCTGCAGTCCAAATACTTTAAGTGGGAAATTCCAGAAATGAACAGTTCTTAAGTGTTAAACTGTGCGCTGTTCTGAGCAGCGTGAGGAAGCCCCGTACTGCCCCATCCACTCCCACCCAGAGTGGGAGCCGTTTTTCTCCAGTGCATCCATGCTGTGCGGGGGCGGC
The DNA here is from genome assembly GCA_004027735.1 of Carollia perspicillata. Lineage (NCBI taxonomy): Eukaryota > Metazoa > Chordata > Mammalia > Chiroptera > Phyllostomidae > Carollia > Carollia perspicillata. Next base: position 10,319 of record PVKM010036482.1, read on the forward strand.
GGGGTGCAGAAATGGGCTCGCAGTTGTGAGTGTGCAGAACAGTTTATTCTTGCATCATTACTTATTAGTTATTGTATTGTTTTCCATAGGAACAGCGGTAAACCTACTTTTCTCCACCCTGTATATGCTGATGTCACAGTACTGCAGTGCTTGTGTCCCAGTCACCCTAATTTTACGTAGCTGTGGCCCCAAAGTTCAAGAGTGGTGATGCTGGCAGTTTGGATATGCCAAAGAGAAGCCATAGTGTTTTTTTTTTTTTTTAAGATTTTATTTATTTTTAGAGAGAGAGGAAGGGAAGGAGAAAGAGGAAGAGAAACATCAAAGTGTGGTTGCCTCTCACTGGGGACCCTAGCCTAAAACCCAGGCATGTGCCCTGACTGGGAATTGAACCAGCGCCCTTTGGTTGGCAGGTCGACACTTAATCCACTGAGCCATTCCAGCCAGGGCGTTTTTTTTATTTTTATTTTTATTTTTATTTTTTTTATGCAAAAAGGCTTGTGTGCATAGGGAAAAACAGTCTGTATAAGTTCAGTACTGTCTGCAGTTTTAAACATCCACTGCGGGTCTTGGAGCATATCCCCCGTGGACCTGGGGAGACTACGGTATTTAAAATTTTTCTACAATAAACATAAACAAGTAATATAAACATATTTATATTAATAATAAGCAAGGCAAACTCAGAGGCTGAGTTTCACTAGGCCAGTGGTGTTGAGTGTCCACTCTGAGTGGCACTGCGTCTCGTATAAGATGAAACACGGGGTTCTTGATGTCATGGACCTTACAGACTCATGGGGGAGTGATCTGTCCACTAGTAGGTCAGACAGGAAAGAGGCTGCATTCAATCCTGTTAGAATATGGCAGAGTGTGAGGAAGGCTTGCATCTGTGACACAACCCTCCTTCTAAGCAGCTCGGGGAGGGGTTTCACGAAGAGTGTAAGTACTGGATCTGGGTCCACATCAGTGGTTCTCAAGCAGGGTGATTTTGCCCCCAGGGGCCATTCAGGAGTGTCTGAAGACATGTTTGCTTGTCACACCTGGGATGGAAGGAATGCAGCTGGCATCTAGTGGGTAGCACCCAGGGACGCTGCTGAACATCCTGTAAGGCTCACGGCAGGACAACAAAGAATTATCTGGCCCCAAATGTCAGTAATGCCAAGGCTTCTCCAGTTCATTAGAAGTTTGTGTCGGATTTTGGAAAGAGATGGGGAAAGAGCATTCCAAGTGAGGGAAGGAGGGCAGAACGCAGCAGTGGAAACACAGGAGGTGTGCGTAGGAATTAGCGGGGGGCTGGTGAAGCCCGTGGAATGAGCTGTGTCTGGATGGTGGCAGCCCTCAGTGCAAAGGTGAGCTGGGCAGTGGGGAGCCACGGAAGTCTTCTGAGCAGGGGAACTGCTCCATCAACAGTGGTGTCGGTTCTCGTGACCCTGGCTTTACTTCATTGCTTGCTTGTCTGCACATCCGTAGGAACTAAAACACACCCATATTTTCCTGTTTTCTAGTCCATCCATTCTTTGTTTGCCATCCATCCAAAGGAAAGCTGTGTCAGCACTTCCCTTGGATGATTCCCATCCTTTGACCCATGATTCCCATCTGCTGGTGACAAAGGGGTACAGCAAAAAAAAAAAATAAAAAAGAAAAAAGAAAACCCCTTTGGGCCACTCTTCTGCTACTGCAATTCCCAGAAATATACCTCTGTGACAGATGACTGTCCACGTAACAGCTTTGTTTATCACCACCATCTGGGTGTTTGTTAGCGTCCTCATGCCGTCTCAGGGTGCAGAGTGTGCCTGTGTGGATGGTGCGGGGGAGGGGCGGGCTGTTCATGCTCAGAGGTATGCACAGCTGAGCAGAGGCCAGGGCTGGGCTGAGACTGAAATATCGGGATGAAAGAATGCCTGACTGGGGGAGGGGCTGCCCCAGAACTCAACAGGGCGCTCTCACCAGCAGTGGAGCAATGCTGGAGATGAACTATACCAGGTCAGTACAATAGTTACCAGGTCAGTAGTCGGTATTTTCTGAATGAGAAAATGAGACTGCCTAGCTCAAGGCAGGGGTGAAGGGTGATGGCCCAAGATCACGGGCCAGTTGGGCTGAACCAAGGACCTAGACCCACAGTGGGGAGTTCTCCCCCTGTGTCATGTCACCTTTCACTGCACAGGGACCCAGGGCCCTGCTGTCTAAACCCTGCCATTTCTTGAATCCCACCACTCCCCAAACCAGCCAACCATCTAACCAACAAACCGCCTAACCAACCAGCCAACTTGCCTCCTCTGCCTGCTGCCATGGCAAGGTCGCTGTAGAGCTAGCTCCCTAAAATGTGGGAGACCTCCAGTTACTTTAGTCACACCCCCAGGGTATCTCCAAGGGATGCCTCAGCCCGCGCATTTCTCCAAAGGCCAGTCAGGTTCGGGGTGGGAGGTCAGATCCTGTAGGTGCTGGAGTTTTAGTCAAACGATACCATTTATAGTAAAAACTTCTCTGGTCCAAGGCACATAGGCCAAGGGAGAGGTATGAACTTGTCAGTCATTTTCTCTCTTTATTTTGGGAGAGACCTAGATATGACTTCATGTGTCTTCTGAGACTCTCCAGAACTTTCTGGGAAAGGGTACTTGCCTGATGTCACACACCCACAACCAAGGAGTGAATCAAGGGGCAGGATACTTTTAGGATTCCACCAAGAGAGTGGAACCGCTTCCCACCCCTCCAAAAGACATCTTCATAGGAAATGGTAGTGTTATTTTCCCCACCCCAGCCTCCAGGGAGAATCAGCCTTGCAGGCAGTGGACGTCCTGGGTCTCCCAGCCATTGGGCATTCCTGGATGCAGCCTCACCCTAGGACTGGTCAAATAACTCCCATGATGGCATCACCCCTCTGGGTGGTGGGATACCGCAGACCCTGGCCCTCTGCTTAGGGCTTCCCCATAGGGAAAATAACTTCACAGATCTGTGTACATTTTTATTTTCAAAGTATTTTGTTGTATATTGTCCCACTTGAACCACCAGCACCTGTGGGGACACCCCATTGTTCAGAGGAACTGAAACAAGTGAGGATCCTGGGTACTTGTCCAAGGGCCCTTATATCTTGAGTGGTACACATCTCAGCACTGAGGTCCCCAAGATCTGAGGTTGTCCCTGCTTCTTTGTGCAGCTTAGGCTTCAGGTGTCTTTATAGGCAGGCCGCATCACCTGTCCAGGGGTGCTGAGCAGCTCTGTGGACCGGGAAAGCCTTGGGGTGCTGTGAGTATAGAAGGAGATTGAGTAGGTGGTTTGAAGCACAGTGCCCAGCCTAGAGTAGGCTCTGGGTTTGCATGTCAGGTGGGCATGTGGGGGATTCTGGGGGGCAAGGGGGAGCCCACGACACCATGGTATTGACATAGTCCCTCACTCTTTAATTTGTTTTCAGCAGAACCCAAGTTGTGTTACATTTTGCATGAGCCTTGGTAAGTAGGGTTATGTGTCAAACAATCTCATTTTTAATAAACCAGTCCTTGCAGTGACTTAAAGAGATTTCCTCTGCCCTGGCTGGTGTGGCTCAGTAGGTTGAGCTCTGGCATGCAAACCGAAAGGTCTCAGTTCGATTCCCAGTCAGAGCACATGCCTGGGTTGCAGGCCAGGTCCCCACTTGGGGGCATGTGAGAGGCAACCAATCAATGTTTCTCTCCCTCTCTTTCTCCCTCCCTTCCCTTCTCTAAAAAATAAATAAGTAAAATCTTTTTTAAAAATTCCCCAGCAAAGCTAAGGATTAGTGGTAATACAAATGAGGGGTGGTTAAGTTATTTGGATGATTTTCTGATTTTGTTTGAAATCACAAAAAAGTGAGGCCATCACTGACTTAACAGCCATGCTTTCAAGTCTCACATTCTTATCCAGACTTTCCATGGTTTTGCTGTTCAACCTTAGCCCAGTGGTTTAAGTTCTCTGATTCTTATTTTCAGTCTGCGAGGTGGAGCTTATACTCATGCCTATTCATAGAGTTTCTGTGTGTGCCAATGCAGGTAAAACACCTAAAGCCGTACCTTGCACACGGCAAGAGCAATAATTGGCACCAGTGATAATGTGGTGCTAACTTTTTTTTTCAGACCATGAAGCTTTTTTTCTTGGTGTTGGTTTCTTGGATAACTGAGCATTTGCACTGGGACATTTCTTCCTATGCCCACCCTGTGGTCATGGCCACGGGGGACTCACAGATGGAAAGAATGCATACTGTTTTCATCCTGAAGCACACAGAATTTCTTATATCCCCATCTCAAAGCTGGTCTTTGTGTCATTGTGTCTTGGTTTTTCTCTCCTTCTAGTGACCTAGTTTTTAATCCATTCTCTTCATATCTACAAAAGCTGGTGGAGTCCTGTCCAGGCAGCTCAGTTGGTTAGAGCACCATCCCAACACACCAAGGTTTCGGGCTTGATCCCCGGTCAGTTCACACACAAGAATCAACCAATGAATGCATAAGTAAGTGGAACAATAAATCAATGTTTTTT
>PVKM010036483.1:0-14791 GCA_004027735.1 Carollia perspicillata
AAGGTCTTAACACATTCTGGGCCTTTGGTATTTGGAGATTTAACATTTACAATTTTGGGTATTGTCAGATGACCCCAAAGTCTGTGACTCAGTAATTTGTAGGTTTGCTGAGACTGAACTGTTAGGTACTTGCTGCTAGGCTTGCAGGTAGGAACTGATCGTGTAGCTCAATGAGGGAGCCTATTAGACAGGCCAGCACCCCATCTCAACGCAGCTTTGTTTTTCTCTACTTGTCGTCGCGTACACAGTAACTCTCGAAGTGATAAAAGCTGTTTCTTTGTGAAATATGGGCCCGAAAAGAAAACCAACTGCTAGTGCTGGTGATGGAAGTGAAGAGAAAATGAAGAGGTCTAAGAAAGTGATGGTTCTTAGCCAGAAAATAGACGTTTTGGATATATTAAAGTGTTTTTGCAGATTCAGGTAAGTTTGTGGTTGGTTAATGTTGCTACAGTATTGATGTAGTTATATTTTGAGTGCCAGAATTTTATTTTTTTATAACTTTGTAAACGACTGATAATATATTTTTAGAAGCACTAAGGATTTGAAGATGTCAGCTGTACTTCACTGCATTTTAAGGAGAAGTTAAATGCTTTAGTTGTATTTGAAAACTTGAGAACTTTGGGGAATCATGATGGTCTTGCAGTATATGTTTATTATAATACTGGGTTATTCTATTCCCTTAATGTATGTTCTTGTTGCACTACAGCATTTTAATTTTTCTTTTAAATCCTCACCCAAGCTTGTTTATTGACTTTGGAGTTGAGGGGAGGGAGAAGAGAAACATGGATCTGTTCTCCATACTGGCCCCAGTTGGGGATCAAACCCGCATCAGATGTATGGGATGATGCTCCAACCAACTGAGCCACCAGACCAGGGCTAATTGTTGTAGTATTTTTTCATGTACCCTAAATCTTACTTCCTTGGCCTCTGACTCTGGTCTTTTTCTCTCCCAAAATTACACTGTCATCATACCACATGAGCAACAGTACAGTGTTACCAAGTTAAAAAGATTTTGATGGTATTTTGTTTGAGATTGTGTGAGGTATATAATACTGTACTTGGACATGTATGATGTGCTCCGATGTATAAGGTGCAACCTTATGTTTTCCTCAAAAATTTGGGCCAAAAGGTTTGCATTATACGTGGCAAAATATGGTAGCTTGAGTAGAGGCCTTTTGAAATGTCTATTTTTTTCCCCATTTGGGAACTGTCTATTGCAAATTTTAATTGAACTAGCCCGGAAATAGTTCCACATATGTTGTATGAACTTCTTTCAGCAAACATTTTGAACATTTATATGAACTGGGATTTGTTTAGCTGTTGGAGAAGAGTAACTAATAGTAATTTCTCAAAGAACTTCCAGTCTAAGAATAGAAAAAGATAATATAATCTTTTTAAAAAGATTATAAAATGTGTGAAACATACTGTTGTACAGGGAAGTCTGGGAGCACAGAGGTAGGAGCTATTAAATAGTATGGGCTGAAGAATGGTTTCTAAGAGGAATTTAGTGAATTGATTGATCTTGTTCTTTGTTAATATGATTGAGATCCATTCTTCTCCCAGCGTGATACTGAAAACCTGGTTATTGTCAGTGTATGGTAAGGCTGTTGACTTTGATCTGCTATAGTCAATTTAAAGAACTCGTTATCTGCTTTACATTAGCTGCTGCCTTTGGATTTTCATGTCAGTCTTGTCTCTTCCAAATAACCTCTGTTTCCCTTATTTTTTTACTTTTATTATTATATGGATACCCAGATAATGTTAAATAATTGTGATGATGTACTTTCTTGTTTGGTTTCCAGATTTAGAGATACTGCCTAAGAGCTTTGCTTTTAATCAGAATGCTGATTTCAGGCTTAAGGATAGAGTGGACACTTGATAAATTTTAAGGAAAAAGTTTTATATGTATGTTAGGAACACATTTGATTCTAATACCCTTTTTAATATATTTAAATAATACACAGTTTTACAGTTTTTCTTTTTTTTTTTTTTAGCCTACTGGTATAATAGCTTTGTATTTCTGAAAGATTTTCTATTTGATCATGGGTTGTGGGGTGTTTGTTTGTTTGTTTGTTTTTTACTGTGTGTGTGGCTGTTTCTTTGCCTGTATTTCATTTGCTTTTGTACATGCATTGATAAAAAAGATTGGTAGCTTTTTGTGATGTATTTAACTGGTTTGAGAATCAGATTATGTTCGCTTTAAGGCAGCATTAACTAATAGTGATTTCCCTGAGCCTAGAGTTGACTTATGAAAGTGTAAGTGAATGTTTTTACTACCAGTGTACTTTGTGGTTATTGAAAAGAAAAAACAAAGTCTGAATTGCAAGTCTGAATTATAGCCCAGTTTTTTTAGTTTGCATCAAAATTCACTTGAGAAAAAGCTTATTTTGTGGTCCATTTCTTTTACCCCCTTTTATTGAAAAGGTGTTGTCTTACAGGGTAAATTTTAAGTGTTTAAAAATATTTTTGATTCTATGGGAGAACCATTCATGAAAGTGGAAAAAAAGTTGACATAGTTGTTTCTTGGTCATAAATACAGGATTTTATTTATTTTTTATTTTTAAAGATTTTATTTATTTATTAGAAACTGGAGAAGGGAGGGAGAAAGAGAGGGAGGGAAACATCAATTTGTGGTTGCCTCTCACACTCCCCCTACTGGGGACCTGGCCTGCAACCCAGGCATGTGCCCTGATTGGGAATCGAACCACATCCTCTGGTTCGTAGGCCCGTGCTCAGTCCACTGAGCTACACCAGCCAGGGCATAAATACAGGGTTTTAGAAAATGAATATTACTGCTAATGTTGCATGGGAAAAGAAGTTTGAATTAGAGTATATTTTAAATATGACTACTCTTGTGAGAATTCACAGAAATAATTGGAACTGTAGCTTAAGCTACATTTCTAATTATAATGTTTGCAAAATTAATAACAATTCTGCGCCAATTTGGGAGGAGTTGAAGACCACACCTTGAGCTGAAAGTAAAAGTGAGGAGCGTACCAACTTAACATGAATGATAGAGCTGCAAGTGTTTAACTACCAAAGTAAAGGAAGGAACTATAAGGTATGTTGGTTAGTGTGCTGCTAAAAATGGCTGTATGTAGATCTTGTTCATAACTGTCTTTAGTGCAGCTAGCTACAGTTAGACATTTACTCCAGCATGTGGTATTTTAAAGTTAATTCACTTGATAATAACCTACCTTTTATAAAAATCTATGTATCTTTTCATAAGAGTCCATTGCAATGTCTTTACTGATGTTAATTATTCATAGATCCAAGAGAATTATTTGTGATATTTTACTTAATATTGTTCTTATGAAGCAATTCAGAAAGTAAGTGACAAAGTAATACTTTGCAGAATTTGACAGGAACCTCTCAATTTTAAAAGCAAAGATATCATTACAAAATCACTTTTTTCTTATTGTTAAAATCTGAAAGGAGATGAAAAGGTACAAATCTAAAGAGTCCTATGGCAGGCAGTGAAAGAGTTAATACTGAACCTGCATTTAGCAAAATAAGTCTAGATTATAATGACTAGAAAAATTAAAAGTGTAAATGTTTTGAAGGAACAATAACAAAATACATTGATGTAGTGGTAATAGACTGGGACTAAAACCCCAGAGTATGCCAGTAAAAATCAAGAGAATGGAGCAAGGGGTTATAGTTTGGCAGTGTAGATGATAGTTATAGGTATGCTGATTTTTCCCCCCCATTTTTCAAGAATTTTAATAAATATATTTCTTAAATTGTTTTACAGTTTTAAAATTTCAGTTTGTAAGACAATTTAAGAAAATATCAAGCTTATTTATTACAAAAAAACTTTAAGACTGTAGCAGAAACTTTGGAAATAATTTTATTACAAAGTTCACATATATATTTATGATCTTAATGTAAAAGCATGTATATTTAACTTTGAAGCAGATCTTGCGAGTATTTAAAGCCACTGTTAAATATGTTTGTGCAATAATATATCAGGTTTCCAGGTATTTTCTGTATTATGAAAATATTAGGGGGGAAATGATAAACTTACTGCACGTATTTTCTTTTTCAGCTGCTTTTCTAACCCAAACTGTGTGTCTTGATGACACAACAGTAAAGTTTGAAATATGGGATACAGCTGGTCAAGAGCGATACCATAGCCTAGCACCAATGTACTACAGAGGAGCACAAGCAGCCATAGTTGTATATGATATCACAAATGAGGTAAGTAGAAATGCTTGATATAATGAAACTAGTTTGAATATCTATTTTTGATATTAGAGTTTTGATTAGAGGAAAGATCTTTGAAAATTTTTTTTTTTTTTGATAGTCAAGCATGACATTTTCTACCAAAAGCCTTTGAATTAGAAAAGCTGATTTAAAAAAAAAATACAGTGAAAGTGACTTTAATAATACATTATCCCAAGAATTTTTTTTCAAGAGTCACTTTGGACAGTCTTTAAAGCCTTATCTCACAAAGACATTCCCTAGCCATTTTTTAAATTTGTGCTTCAAACTGGCTGTTTATTTGTTTCCCAGGAATCTTTTGCCAGAGCCAAAAATTGGGTTAAAGAACTTCAGAGGCAAGCCAGTCCTAACATTGTAATAGCTTTATCTGGAAACAAGGCTGACCTTGCAAATAAAAGGGCTGTTGATTTCCAGGTATGTTGAATTTAACTTTTATTTGAAGGCACACATTTATTGTAAATTTTTCTTCTGTATCTACACTTGAATTATATTAGTAGTTCAAAACCATGCCAATAAGAGAATATAAAATTTATTAAACAGATGTGATGTACTATATGTAATAAAATGCTTGTCATGATAAACCTGAATATTTAAATATCTTTACATAATTGTAATATATAAAAATTCAGATTTTGTTGACCTAAACAATTATGAAATAAATTACTGTTTACAATTAGTGAAGAAGTAAATAAAAGCTAAAGGTCTTCTACCCTTCCTTCTCATCCTTTTTCTGTTTATCTAACAATATATTTATCAACATGCATATGAATACCCATATATATCTTACACATTTGTGATACAAATAAACCTATACTCATGTGGTTGTTCCTACAAGGGCCTTCAAAGGTGTTCCAAAAGCCCACTTTCCATGTTATCTAATACAGCTAACTAGGAATGGTCTCTGGTGTAAAATAAGGAAGTACAATAATTTAAAATAAAGCAAATACCCCAGTGGCTTAGTTGGATGGGGTCGTCCCCATGCACCAGTGGATGCATAAATAAGTGGAACAACAAGTTGATGTTTCTCTCCCCCTCTTCTTCTCTCTCAAATCAGTAAGTAAGATATAAAGCAAATGTCTTTAATTAGACATTTTAAAACTTCTAGTTTTTCGTTCTTTAGCTTTTCTACCAGAGGAGTTTGATTGTGACCATTATATGTGTAGTATCAGTGATGGGATTTTATTTTATTTCATTCATTCATTCATTCATTCATTCATGCATGCATGCATTCATTTATTGATGATGGCTAGATAAAGGGAAGAAATGGTTGTCACACCCATTAGGTAGTAAGCTGAGCACACACAGTTGATTTGATACTGGTGACAACCATATGAGGTATAGTATCTTCTATTACTCTTTCTAAGACAGTTACCTCCCTAGTATACAGTGGTAAGTAGAGCACCTATAGTCAAAAGTGGCGCTGTCCCATTAGAGTTCAGAGGAACCTCATACCTCATTGTTTGTCAAATGGGAAAGGTAATTGGTTGCTCTTCACAACAACAGCTGTGAGCATCAAAGGCAATAATATATATAAACTGTAAAGCATGACAAAAATTAGAGTAGTAACACAATTTTCAAAGGAATGATTCATGACATATTCAAAATTAAAATGTTGCTTATAGAAGTCATTTAGAATTGATATGAGTATGTATCATTTAGTGATTGAAGCCATGGTTTCCCTTTGACTTCTTTGCAAATAATTAGCATAAGTACAGTTGTCCATTGACATCAAAGAAATTTTTATATTTAGAATAGGCTAAATTTTTCCTTCTCTGGAAAGCAGATTAACATGATACCAGATTAATCAGGCTGGGATAGTGTAAGCAGTAAGGCAAAAAGAAAATTACATAATACTCTGACCTTTGTTTTACCTTATTATTGGTTATAGGTAATTAATTGGAATAGTAATAAGGAAGCCTCTTCTTTTAATAACAAAAATAATGCAGGTCTAGTGTATGTAAAAGATATATCTTATTATTTTTATTCTGTAAACAGGAAGCACAGTCTTATGCAGATGACAACAGTTTATTATTCATGGAGACATCAGCTAAAACATCAATGAATGTAAATGAAATATTCATGGCAATAGGTAAGATTAACTTTTTTTTCAAACTGTAAATATAGGCAAAACAAGTTATACACTCAGGCATTTTTAGTTTGACTTAAAAAAATTATTGGATTCTTTTTTTTAAAGGATTACAACTATTTTAGATTCATTTGACCAAGTATTCATTGCTTTGTTAGTAATATTGTTAAATTTGATTGATTATTACCTATTAGGTTATAATACTTGCAGTTTAGTTTCTTCTGAGTTGGAAGCCTGAATTCTGAGCTGAATTTCCTAAGGATTTCACTGAGAAATTTGAATAAGTGTGTTTTTTTCTATCAGGTTATACTTTTTTATATAAAAGGTAATATACTCAGCCATATTTTTCAATGCAGCATGTAGGCATGAGATTTTTCCCACTGATCAGTAACAGTTTTCATCTCTTTTGTGCCCTGAACAGAGCACTAATTTTGGTTTTCAAGTTCTTTTTAAATCATTGATGTATAAATAATACAGATGTATAGATTATTTTAATGTAAATATTGCAGTAGAAAGTTTCAAAGCATGAAGCACAGAGGGAAAAGGAAAGCAAAACAACATTTCTGCTTTGTGTGAGCTCAGTGGTCATTGATCATGTGCAGCCCTCTTACCTTTCCTTCAAGGTACTTTTAACTGATGACGACTGCTAGTCCACAGTTGTTGAGTATAGGTAATGAAGTTGAAATAGTAATAAAGACGTTTCCTTTTGTCTATAACAAAAATAAAAGTATTTCTATTGACCCTTCCATTAGCTTTAAGGTGCAGATTCTATGAGAAGGGTCTACTTAGGTGGCTCTCACAGTTTTCTGCTTCCACACTATTCATGGGCAAGCACTCTTCTTTTACCCTAACATTATTTTATTCACAGTAGTGATGATTAACTGGGTGTCCACATTCCTGTCCTCAAATAAGGAATACTCTTTTATATTGAAGTCATACAACTTGACCAATTTGGAGCTGGTTCAGAGGCCAAAGAAACTTCATTAAAAAAGCTGCAAGTACTGTCATAATATCTTTCATTAGATGGAAAGAGTTTAATGACGGCTCATTTAGGGGGAAAAACTTGCCTGTTTATTGTATAAAATATTTTCCTGAGAAACTCAGGCTTGCAGTTACTAGGGAAATGCTAGCACAGTTGTGAAGAATTGGCTGGCCATACGCTCTTTTTACAAAGGGGATGGGTGACACCCAGAACTGCACCTGAAAGTTTAACAGGAAACGACATGATAGGTCCTTCAAGTCGAGCTGAACTTCAGAGCCTTCTGGTGGTATTTAATTTGTATTTTTTATTCAGGTGTGCTAGGAAGATCATTTTTCCAGTCAGAAAGTAGCCTATATACTACAGTTTCCAATTATTTTTCTGAAATTAGAACATTTCTTTCCTTGAGAGAAATGAAAATGCCATTTCTTTTACTAGATTATAACAAATAAATCACACAGTGCACATTTTTACTTTTGATGGCTTCCCAAAGGGAATAAATAAATACTTCATGGGAGAGTCTATAATAATTTACTGTCTGCTTTTAATTGTACAAGGTTTTGAGAGGCTTCTTGCACATCTTCATGAACTCGATCTAGGATTTTTAGTTTCTCACAGTTCACCAATTTAGGGACAAATGGTAACCTACAGTTATCCATATACGAAACAGTACCAGTTTCACTTTGGTAACACTCAGTAAGATATGAGACAGGAGACAACTTCCTTTGAGATCCCAAAAATGTGTTTTAGTTTATCATCAGTAAAAATTAACTAGTAGAAGCCGGAAGTTCTTCAGTGCAGTTTATTTCCACCAACTTCTGATTTTACTCATGTCTAACTACAGGTAGCCCTTGGAGAAGCATGCTAAAGTGAGAAATGATCACTCAGTCCTACACCTAACTTGGTATTAACTGTAATAAAGGTTATAGTGCTAGTCTACTCTTTATCCTACAAGGCTTTGTTTGTGAATACAGTTGACTGGAAATTTACCATTTTATTACCAGTTATAACACCATCTCCAGAGCAGTTCCTAGAGAAGTGGCCCAGGGTAATGGCTTTTCTTCCCAGACCTCATTGCTCTTGGCTCCCAGATCCATTGGTCATTCCAGCATCTAGAATTCTAAAGATGGTTACAACAAATAAAGGATAGAAATCCAGAACACAACTAGGCATTCGGATTTTGAAGTAGAGCATATTTAACTTCTGTATAAATTGAGCCAAGGCTGAGGTTAAGTTAGAGTCTTACTGTAGTAAGTAGTTTATCCCCAAAAGGGATAGAGACCTCTGTGTAGACCCCTGTGTCTAGGCACCCTTAACAATCTGTACTCTTAGAGATAGATGTTTAACACTGAATGAATCCAGCACATCAAGGAGCTTCAGATTCCAAACAGGTGATATCTAATCAGTAGGAGCTGTGCCCCAGAGAACAGCATTAGTTATCTGCTCTTAGCAGAGTAAATGCCATTAAGTGCTGGTTGAGGGGTAGGCCATGCTCATCTGACACAAAATTGGGAAATAGTTGTTTTTTTTTTTTTTTTTAGGGAGCCTGAGGAACAATCTCACTTACTAGGTGGAATTATTGGTGAATTAGCTTAGTGTTCTTAATCAGCCGCAAAAGAGAAAAGTGGTAGGTATTTGAAGGGTGAAGTCTATAAGCCAGAAAGAAAATAAGAGATGTGATCTATCATGATTTTGGATAATAACTAGGTAGCACAGTAGAGGACAATTTCTGCTGGGGTGATGGTACTGGTATTTGTTTATATCCTGACTTGTTCCAAAAAGTGTTTGTGGCAGCCCAAAAAACATTGATACAAGTTGAGCTGCCCTTATAAACACATTTATTAACTTAGAGTTTTAAAAATAATGATTATGAAATAAAGTACAACTTTTCTGGTATTGCTAAGTGAATCTATGTAAAGAATTTAATATAGCTCTAGTCAGGTTAAGTTTTAATTGTGTGTCAGCAACTGGTCCCCATTTACCCTTCCATCAACTCACTAAACTCCCTAATGCCAGTGACCGGTGTTTTGATATTTAACAGATATTCAGTAAAGATTTGAACAGAATGGACATATGGTGCCCTTGACCAGTGTGGCTCAGGTGGTAGGGCGTCATTATGCAAACCAAAAGGTCCCAGGCACATGCCTGGGTTGGGTTTGGTCCTACCTAGGTCAGGATGTGTACAAGAGATAACCATCCAATCAGTGTGTGTGTTTTTTTTAATGGACATGGTTATATGATAACTTTGAGATAACCTAACTGGAAAGGAAGATTATAAATAAGCAGATGAAAGTAATTCTAGTATGAATATTCTAATTATGTTTATTTTAATAATTTAATCTCTCAGCTAAGAAGTTGCCAAAGAATGAACCACAGAATCCAGGAGCAAATTCTGCCCGGGGAAGAGGAGTAGACCTTACTGAACCCACGCAGCCAACCAGGAGTCAGTGTTGTAGTAACTAAACCTTCAGTTTGAACCAGCTGGAATATTCTTCTGCTTCTTAAATATTAACGGTGGAATTGGAGCATTTAACAAGCTCAGTATGACTTCCAAAAGAAGAGACTTATAATAGAGTCAAGTTTCTAATACAGAATTATTTTAAGTGTTTTGAACTTAATTTTTAATAACATGCATGTGACCTTCTGACTAATGTTTCAGCAGTAGAAGGGGAAATGAGAGCTGTGTGTACACTTGTTTCCTTGGAAGGTTAGGGGTAATCATTTCTCATCACCAGGGATATATATAGACAAACGACTATCTGAACCTACAGTTACCCAGCCAGATCTATGAAAAGGATTTCAAATTTAGTTTGAGCTTTTCAGAAACATTCTTTTTTAGAAGAAGGTTCTAAAGATATTTATGCTTAGTTATGGTATACAGGCAACTGGTAATTTCTCATAGTATCCATATTTAAAGTGTACATTCCACATTTTAGAAAATTAGCCACAAGAAAACAGTCCCATGTCTTCAGGACAGGGTAAGGAATGAGTATTAGTGGCATTTAAATGGCAGACAGTACTCTTATTTTAAGTGGGGTGTAAAAAAAATCAAATGTTAACCCTATCTTGTTTTAGAAATACGAAAACTGATACATGCATTTTAATGGGTAGTGTTTCCTTGAAACATGTGAGCTCTTCAACAAAAGTGAAACAAACCAGGTGTCTGTAATTTCTGTTTAATCACTGCGGGCCATTATATAGGTTTAGTTGTTTGGGGGTATGGAAGGGGCTTTTGTTCCCTTTGGACATGATATAGTCAATGCACTAACAATTATGTACATTCAAACTTGATTATTTTAAATTTGAGCTGTACTGTAAATAGGGTACTGCACTGTAGTCTCCATCTGTTTACTGCTTTTCTGTAATATTTAAGAATTGCTTAAAAGTATACAAAATGTACAGTTACTAAAACAGCTAATTTTTCCCTTCTCGCCCCCTTTCAGTGGAAGGGGCTTCACTTCCTACATGGCTAGAACCATGATAAACAATGTACCAGTAATTTGTAGCATAAGTATTGCAATATGTTAGTAACAATCTTGCAGCCTTGTTTTCCAAAGTTCATTTTATCTGGATCAGTTCAGTATATTGCACTAATTGTTTTTGGTATTTTCATTATATGAAATCTACCATGTGTCAGAGATGATTTAATCTATTTAAGTGTTGAACTGCTAGCAGAACTTGTATATTTACAGTAATTCAGAATTAGTAAGGAAAACGGTTCACCAGTGTTTAGTTTTATATTGAGGTGCCCAGGTTGGAATAAAGTGGTATAAAAAACAAGTATTGGTTTTTCTCTCTTTTTTGGCATGGAACAGTGAACATATATAAATGGCATTGTGTAACTTAAAATCATCTTTTATATTTTCCTAACCACATTCTTAAAAATGATTTGTGTGGTATTGATGTATTATTATCCTAATATCTGGTTCATTGAAGAAATTGTCTTTATATTTTTGTATTCCGGATAATCAGAACTTTTTATCTTTTATCTTCAGAAACTGATACTCAGTTCCACTGAGAAGTATGACCATAACTGTAATGTTGTCTCTGGAGCCAGCCATTAAAGCAGCGTTTACAAGTTCATGGCTGATATACTCAGCTGCATCTTCATAGAAATTATCAGTGCTTATTTTTTCTTTTTCACTTGAATCTTTTGGCACACTGTCTACATGTCTGTCAGTTTCTTCCTCACTGCAAGGATCACCATTAGTCATTTCTGGTAGAATTTGTGCATTTCTAGGATCACTAGTGAAATACTGAGAATATTTCAAATCACACATAAGTCCCTCAGAATTTTTACTTGACACACATTCTTCAGATTTACGTTGAAACAATACATGGATATTACTGTCTGATTTAGAAATGCTTGGTTCATTGATTGGGGAAAACAGAGGAACTTTGGATGGTGAAGATTTGTTTTGGATGATGGAATGGCGTGTTTCTTTATACATTTGAAACATCGTTATTGCCAGTGCAGTGACTTCCTTGTTATCCAGAACTTCCCAGAGTCCATTAGTAGCTAAAATAAGGAATTGACATAAATCATCTATAGGGACAGAAATAGTTTGAGGTGCTGGAATAATGAACTTTTTCAGTTTGGGGTTTCCATGAAATCCAAGTCCTCTTGTAGTTGTTATTTGCCCTTCTAGGAGCCCATATGGTTCATTTGAGCTAATTGTTGCGCCATTCTGAAGTACTCTTCTTTTTTCGTCTGTGTTTCGCGTAGTGTGTTCTTTGGTTAGGCAGAACCCTTGCCCATTTCTGCATAAGACTGCTTGCACATTACCTAAAAGATTATTAGAAAAAATTGATCGTAGAGATTTAATAACAAATTGTATCAAAGTATGCTGTTAACTTTATTAATTCTATGTATCATTGCATAAACCAGTGTGTATAATATTGATATCATTAATTGGATGATATATAGCAATTCAGACTGGGAAGCCAGTTTATTCCTTATTTTAAAGCAATTTAGTGTTTAAAATGCTGCATTTAGTATTAAAATAACTAAAATTATAAGTACTGAAAAGTCAAATTTGTTTATGAAACCACTTCCAAATATTACTTATTTTGTAGAGCCAAGAGTTTAACCTTTTTATAACCAACATATATTCCATAGAGCAGACATTTTTAAATGTTTAAGTAAATACCTTTTCATTTAAAATCATAAACCTTGAATTTTTTTTTAAAAGTGAAATTTGGTAATTTTATAACTGGTAAAAGTTATAAAACTGAACATATGTATGGGTGATGAAAAAATTAAAATACTACCACTGTTAATGTCAGTCTTGCGAGGTTCCTGATGTGTATGGCTAAAAAGAAATCAAGTCACCCCCGTGAAGAAAAAACTGTGTATTATTAATGTATTAAATGGTTAATAGTTAGCCAACATGAAATTAAACGTTTTGATTGAAAACTGAAATCATAAAAGTCGATTATAGTTAATGTTTCAGATGAACCTGTTATGTGTGCTTCATTTAAATCTTAAGAAAATAAACAATGCTCTGAACAGATTGAGGGATGGTTTTACCAGTACTTTCTTTGGTTTATAAAAAGATTTGTTAGGAAAATTAATTTTCCGCAAGTTTTTAGAACATAATTGTATATTCAAGCATACTCCATACTTCATACAGAATCATTTATGAAAGAGTATTTAAATTATTCTGAGGTGGGTGGGGTTAATGATGTTTGAATATTATAATACCTTCGAGAAGGACTTTTCCTGGAACAATGAGAATTATAGAATACTCTGGTTCGAACATGGTGCTATACCCAAAATCAGAAGTTTGTTGTTGCAGAGGTTCAAGTCTAAATCTCAAATTTTTGTTTCAAGATTTATTTTATTTTTAGAGAGGGAGAGAAACATCAACATGGGGTTGCCTCTCACATGCCCCGCACTGGGGACATGGCCTGCAGCCCAGGCGTGTGCCCTGACTGGTAATTGAACCTGCAACCCCTTGGTTTGCAGTCTGCCACTCGATCCACTGAGCCACACCAGCCAGGGCTAAACCCCCAGTTTTTAAAGTAAAGGATTTTAAATTTCAGAAGATTGAGGTCTACAATCTAGTATGATGGGACAGAAAGCATAGGTAAGTGAGGGATTAATATCCGGCGTAGGCTGAGCCTTTTGGCTCTTTTACATAATGGGAATTGTTAAGGTATTTGAGTTAATGAATTGGACTAAAGTTGAAGATGTATGTGGAAAATGTTTTAGATCTATGAACTGTGTAAATGATAACCCTGAGAATTACATGACACCTTCTTTGTAGTGGGGTTTAATTTGTATTCAGATGTCTTTTTCTGCTGATGATTCTACTTAAGACTCTCTGCAAAGGGTAAATCAGTAAAGTAAGTAATTCGTCAGGCCTGGGTGGTATGGCCCAGTGGATTGAGCACTGGTCTCTGAAGAAAAGTGTCACCAGTTTGATTCCCAGTGTGAGCCAGGTCCCCAGTAGAGGGGGTTTTTCTCCCTTTCTTTGTCCCTCCCTTCCCCTCTAAATAAATAAAATCTTTTTTAAAAAAATAATTCTTGACTTTAGCTAGTTGTAAATTATTACTGTACCGGCAACAGAAAATGCCAACTTTATAAAGTGAATTGTTCTGTAAGGAAGACATACTACCTCTTTTAAATTTAAATTTCTTTATGTTTAAACACATGAAAGTAGTGCAACCACAGTTCTGAAAAATGGGACAAATTTTGGCCCAGAATAGTCAGATCCTCTGACTTTCTAAATGTTTACCTATGTCACAGTTCAAAGCCCATTTGGCAAAAAGAAAAAGCTTTATTTTTCTACTCTGAATTGAAGAGAATTTGATACAATTATGTATTTAACATTGGAAGGGTAGTGAACTGGTATTTTGATTTTAGTTGTCTCTGCAGAGAGCTTGATATACATAGCCATATGCACTGTTTGCCTTTTTTCTTTAATTGCTGTACTGGAGAGTAGGAAATGCCATTTTGGCTGGTTTTCCTCTTTTGTTACTATTTTCTAGAAGAAGGGACACTAAATCATGGTTGCAGTTTTTCCTCTGCCATTGACTTCCTGTCTGATTTTAGGTGAGTTATTTAATTTCTTTGACAAATTATTCATCCTGATAAAAAGGGAGATAGTGCCTTTCAAATAACTCACATTCTTACCTGTGTGGATGGCGCATGATGAGAAGGTTAAAGTGAAGGACAGGTGGCCTGGTACTTCTCAACTAGTCATGCATAGCCCAGGAAGTAGAGGGGTAAGTAAAACTGAGGGCCTGGAAGAGTGTTAATGGAACAGGTGAGAAAAATTGGATGTGCTGAAGTCAATTGTTTCATTTCCTGGACCACCTAGGGTTGCATATGCTGTCAGCTGCCAATGGGGTGGTTGAAAGAGGTTAACTATGAAGCTAAAAGTTGGGATAAACTAATGAACAAAAAGCCCCAAGGAAGATGGAAAATGAGGAAGACTTAAAAACAGCGCTGTATGTCCATATGTCTGCAAAACTGAAGGAAGAGAGAGGAGCAAGTC
>PVKM010036484.1:0-14783 GCA_004027735.1 Carollia perspicillata
GGTCTCCCTCTCCCTAAGTGACTGCCACACGGCATTTCTCGTGTGCAAATGCCAGTGCACGGTAAACGGTGGTGTGAAGCATCTGCATACGAGCCAGAAAGTGACCTACAGACATTCTGAGGGACGAGTAATTTCTTGGTGGCTTTTGGGGGATCGGTCTCATTATTCCACTGTCTCACCTCCACCAGTTTCATTAGTGAATTCCGAGAATAATTAAACCTTACGCTGCATCTTCAGCTTTGCCTTTTAGCTCTCCTTCAGGGGCTGGGCAACGTGTATACTCAAAAAAGTGCAGAAACATCCACGGCCGGAAGGCCGCCTGCCACGCGGCTTGGCTGCGCCATGTTCTTCAGCTTTCTGGTAATCGGCACAGTCGGCTGGTGTGGTTTTGTTGTTGCTGTTGTTTATTTACTTTACACGTCTGTCTTTCACTACACTGTCCTGTCCAAGAGAACAGAGGCCGTGTTTGTTTCCCCGGAGTCTGGAACAGCACGCTGTACCTGTAGCAACCCATAGCCAATTAGCACATGAATAAAGCCAATCACTGGTGAGCATCTGTGTGGTGGAGAGCAAGCCCGCAGCGTCTCTTGAACCTCTGCAGCTGTTCTACAACAGCACGGAAGGGAGGCCCACGGAGCTCTGCACACTTCTGTCGAGACACCCCTAGCCCCCGAGCTCTCCTCTCTACCTCCCTGTGGCAAACCGCCCGGGCACAAGGAGGTGCTGGGGACCGGACGGAGTGTCCATCTTCAGCTCAGTCCTTAGGGCCCCTCCTCGTGGCCCCCCACCTGTCTTCCCCTCCCACGGTCCCACGTACTCCCTACGTGAACCCCGCCTCCCATCGCTCCCCACTCAGACCCCTGTCCCCCTCTTCTGCCCTGTGTTCTCACAGGCGAGCCTCAGGAACCGTCTCCCAGACGCACACCCTCTTTTCCCAGCCCCCTCTTCCCGAGCTTGTCCTCACCGAAGTCCGGTCTTCTCTAAGACGCCGCTCTCCCACGGCCCGCCAAGTGAAGGCGATCTTCTCACAACCCTTGTCCTGTAGGGCTGAAGGTGAGCTGTGTGTCTTCGAGTTTCATTTCTTCTTCCAAATATTGTTTGCCTCCCCATTTAAAAAAAAAACTGGAAGACACCTGTCATTAGATTTTATGCGCATCACCTATTTATCTGCTAAGCTCTAGGTCTCCCCTGTTTGGGTCAATAAAACTTTGAGCTGCTAGCTAGCTCACTGTGTTCTTCTCCACCTCCTACTCTTGTCAGAATTTTCACTGCCTCACTATTTCCAGAGATAACCCTCCCTGCACGTGGTTTCCCAGTTCCTTGACTTCATTTCCAGTGCTCTTGACTTCTAGCCCAGCCCCTGCCACCGCCACCTCAGCCATCCACGCCCACTCCCACAGCCTAGACCATATGATGTGCGAGAACTGGGCGTCCCTTGACACTCTCTGATTCCCACTCCCCGTGTTCCCAGTGAGGTTCCTCTGGGAACCCTCCTCCACTTCCCATGGAACCCTCTCCCCACTCACCTCCTCCCTTTTCACGGCCTGCCCCCTCCCCCCGCAGGCCGTCTTCCCTCCTTACTCGGCTCAGTTTGCGGCTCTCCTCCTAGTTACTCCCTCGGATACACTCTCAGCTCCCTCGTCCCTTTAGAGGTTTGTGCTCACCTGGTTAAATCCAGTGCTTCGCCGGTGTCTGGGTTTGTGTTTATGCCGGAATGGCCGAATAGGGCTAGAAAAAATGTGCAGGCTGGAATGTGCAGGCCCATTTGAAATTCAGGACTACCGCCCTCAGATGACGTCATCACACTGGGCTTTCTAACCAGCCGCTCTCCCGCTCTCTGAGAGCTGCAGTTCACACCTTTTCCTCTCTCTTTGAACCTGCCACAGCCCTCTGCTCTTCCTCTCGGCCAATTACTTTGCTTGATGTTTCACTGAGGGACTAAGTAGTCGGAAAAGAGGCTTCTCCTCCTTCCCCACCACACGTCCAGCCTCCCCGCCCCTGTACCCAATGCTTCCGCCACCCTCACTATGGAAATGGAGGCATTTTCTGGGCCCCTGTGTGAGGTCAGTCCCTCCACCAGTGCCCTGGACGCTGTCTGTTTCGTCCACACCGTGTCAGACTGACTGATGCTTCGCTATCTTTAGAGGGAACAGCTTTCATTATGAAGCCAAGACATGACATCCCAAAGGTTTTGGCAAAGAAGACGTCTCAGGGGAAGCCCTGCAAGGAGGTGGGGGTAGCTATTTAAGCAGAGCTGACTGCACAGCCCAAGTTGTATCTCCCTTTTGAGATTTGGTCATGTTTATACTCCCAGCCACCACCTGTCCCAGACAGATGGACAGGTGCACCCTGCTCCACGAAGGCTCTGACCAGAGTACGGCCACCGTCAAAGTCAGTTTTGGTCTTTTCTTTGGCATACTGAGACAGACTAGATTTTCTCAAAGGCATTGTACTGGAAACCGAGGAAAAATACTTTGATGTGTTGGAGCCCTTCCTCTGCATAGAAAAGATGTGCTTGTTTGTTTGTCCGTTAATTTATCACCTTTGATCAAAACGGCTCTCTGTCTGGCCCCTCCAAGAATTTGGTGGGCAATGCAGAGACGTGGTCTGTTTGGTCAGGGATAGATGTTGCAAATTCTGTGCCTCTAGGTGCGCGTGGGAGACCTGTAATGCTGGCTGCCTCATCCACTGGACACATCCCTGTTGACGGCACCCTCTGTGGGTACACGGCAGCAGAGCAAAGATGTGCAGAAGTGGCCTGGGTGGCAACAGCTTCAGATCCTGAAGTGTGGGAATCATAGTACGTCCCCGAGTCAGGAATGTTCCAGCCTCCCATTCACACTTTTTCCATTCTACTTGCCAGGAGCAAGTTTCAAGTAAGGCAGGAAGGAGCCAGACAGATCAGCTCGTACTGCTGCAAAACACAGACCTCAGCGGGTGCCCTGCAGGTCAGAAAGTCAGCACCTGTTCAAACAAGAGAAGCTGGGAAACCCCAAGGCCTGGGCAAAAAATGCATGTAGCCATCTGGGATGACAGTCTGGGGCTTGCAAAATGATAGTTTGCCCTGTGTTAAAGTGTGGGTACTGTTTAGAAGGGGCGGGGAAGATAAGCAGGATGAGCTCTCCGAGCAGGGAGACTTGTGAGTTAGCCCCTGAGACTGTACCCGGAAAGACACAGGACTTTTGAGAAGCTGCTCTCACGTTGCTCCTTTCTCAGAGTCAGAACCTCGTAAGAAGGCTTGCGGGTAAAGAACCGTTGAAGTCAAAACTCAGAAAGCAGCTCATACAGTACACCCTTCATCCCCCTTGGAAAGTATTTCAAGGAGGAGGGAATTCGTGCCTTTATTGGTGGCCCCACTGAAAGCAGTAGTAGCCCAGGAGGTCCTCCCCTGCACAGCGAGGTCTCCCCTGGCCACTGTGGGGCCTCGCATAATATCCGACAGAGGACTGAGGATGTCACTAAAATGAGAGAGTCTTACCTTGTATCTTGTAAATCTGAGTCGACTCTGCTAGAGGGGCCAAGACCTGAGTGCCCCGAGAGCCCGGGCACAGACCCAGAGGAAAGGGAGTGTCGGCGGTCCTGGACCTCGAAGGTTTACTCTTTAACCTCTGGAGCTTCCGTTCTGAGAAGGGCACTGGTAAACTGGAGCCTGTGCAAGGGGAAATGGCCAGAATGACCAGGGGGAGAGAAACAACTCCTCAGGGAAACAAGGAAGGACAAGAGAAAGCTTGACCCCAACCCAGGAAAAGGAAGAGATGGTGCCATTCCCTGTTTGAAGGAATGGGACGTGAGGAAGAGGTCGGGCTATTGGGCAGATGGGCAGTGGAAGGCTTGGAGAGGCAGGTTTAAATACGTGCCAGGGAAGAGTTCTCTAATAATTCAACCTTTTCAATGGGGGAAAAGCTTGAGATAGAACGATGAGATGATGGGCAGGAAACGATCAAAGAAAAGCTGCCGTGGATGTTACAGGGGTGGGGCTTTGGCACTGGGGCACTGATACAGTCTTTTCTCCCAGATTCCGGAAACTTCTCCCTCAACCCACTTACCTCTTTCCCAGGTTTTGAAAGTGAAAAGTGCACTTAGAAAGTCTTTTTCTTTTCCTCCTTTACTTGAAAGGTGTATCCACCTTGCGAGTCAAGTGATTTCACATGCTCCATGGGTTTTGTTTATTTATTAGAAAATGTAAACATGGACGGCCTTCTGTGATGACGCAAAAATCACTGTGATGACATTTTTGGAGGGATGGTCTGAATTTGAATTGTGCTCTCAGACTACGTACCAGGTCCCAATGACTTCACTATGGGCAAAAGAAAGAAGCTGAGGCTTTTTCTCAAAGAGAAAAGACACTTTCCTACTTGGGGTTGGCAAGCAGTTGTGCCCTGAGAAAAGGGTATGACCGATGAACTTTTAATACTCCTCTGCACTCCAGTATTCTCTACTGAAAGTGTGTCTAGACTTCATGCTTACTTTCCCCTAAAAATTCGGATTTTGTAATAGGCTATGTAATGACTGGATTACTCTTCCAGAGTCTCGTGAATGATTGATTCGTTTTTTTAAAAAAGAACTTTAGATTACTACCATTCCTCAAAATATTCTCTACGGCACATGTATTCATTTACTTATATATTCAGAAAAGATTTATTATCCTAGTATATCTGGGAATGTAGGCATGAACAAGACAGAAAATTCCTCTGTTTTCATGCAACTTAGATTCTAAGTGGGAAAAGACAGAAGAAAAAGCAAAGTACTTGACAACCAACTCATAGAAAAGTGAGGAGAGAGGTGGATGGATAGAGATATACGTTTGTTCAGCTAGTTACGACTGCTGCATAAAAAAGTGTTATCGTGGCTAAATAGGGGTTGCTAAGGTAGAGAAGGGGCTCTTATTTCCTGGAGAAGAGAGTGTTGGACTCGAGACCTGAGTAACCAAAAGGGAGGCCAGCCACGTGAAAGTAGGGCCAGAGAACAGCAAGTGCAAAGGCCCTGTGGTGAGCAGACCCAACTGTTGAGGAGCAGCGAGGCTGCGGTGACTGTAGGCTGGTGGCACGGAAGGGGAAAATTTTTCTGCTGAGGAGGCAGAAAAGCACCTGGGGGCCAGATCATGGAGAGTCTTGCAGGTTTTAGAAAGAAATTCAGGCTTCTTTTAAAAGTGCATTTGAAGTCATTGGAGAGGGTTAGGGAAAAAAGGAAGACAATGGGATTTCCTGATTGCAGGAATCGTTTGGCGTTTGTGTAGCAAGTGGACTGCAAGGCAGCAAGTGAGAGCCAGGAGGACAGTCAGTAGGCCAGAGCTGGCCACAGGGGCATAAAAATAAAAATAAATGAAAACACCCTAGTGAACATGCTGGGCCAGTTGTTAACAAAATTTACCATAATCCTGTACTCAGAGAAGAAGTAAATATTTGCTGATGAGTGAAGTGTCTGGGACTAAAGCCAAGCTCCTTGTTCTTTCCATGAACTTTTTGTATTTGGCTCCTGAGTGATGAAACCACAAGCACTATGTACACATTCGTATTTGCAAGATTCAGGGAAGAGAGGCACTGGCTTTCGACAGGAGTCGTGTTCCAAGCAGGGGTGTGCGTATCCCCAACAAGCAGCTGTTCAACAGAGAAAATCCACAGACACAGAGGAGGCCAGAGAGGTTGGCGGGAAACACGGCAGACAGAGACTCAAGGACCCTGGTGCCTGAAGCCCCTGCTACTAATGCTGCTTATGTTGCCACAGCTATTTAACCTAAAGGTGGTCTGTGTTCTGTCCCAGCCTCACCTCTGAAGGAAACAGAAGCCCTCAATGTAAAGATGCATGAACCCCTGTGTCTACTGCAGCGTTTTTTACAACAGCCAAGCCATGGAAGCAACCTGTGTCCATCAAAGGATAGACGGAAGGGGAAGATATGCTGTATATACGCACAATGGAATATTACTTAGCCATAAAAAGAACACAGGGTTGCCCCGGCTGGTGTGGCTCAGTGGATTGAGTGCCAGCCTATGAATCGAAGGGTTGCTGGTTTGATTCCCAGTCAGAGCGCATACCTGGGTTGCAGGTCAGGTCCCCAGGAGTGGGGCGCGCAAGAGGCAATCACACGTTGATGTTTCTCTCCCTCTCTTTGTCCCTCCCGTCCCCTCTCTAAAAAATAAATAAATAAAATCCTTAAAAATAAACAAAATGGCCAATTGTGGTTAATGATCTTAATTCTTTCAAAAGGAAAGAATAAAGTGTGGCCATATGCAGCAACATGGATGGAACTTGAGGGTATCATGCTGTGAAATAAATCAGACAGAGAAAGACGCATACCATATGGCCACATCTACATGTGGAATCTAAGAAGCAAAACATAACTCACAGATGCAGAGAACAGAGTGGCGGCTGCCAGAGAGGCGGGGGGCTGGGGAAGAGGGCCAGGCGGGTGAAGGGAGTCAGGAGGCACCAACGCCCAGTCATGAAACAAGTCAGCCCTGGGGACGTGACGTACAGCAGGGGGGCTTCATAGTCGATGATGCTGAGTGTGATATCCGTAAGAGGCCGAGAGCAAGCCTCAAACGGCCTCATCGCAGATGAAGAAAATTGTAACTTCGTGTGGTGACAGAGGGTAACGAGAGAGGTCACTCGGCACTGTACACAAATATCAAATCATTGTGCCATGCACCTGAACTAATAGAATGTTATAGGCCAATTATACCTTAATTAACAAAAGACTAAAGTAGTATTGGGCCGGAGCAGAGGGGAAATTATTGGCCTGGGTCAGAGGGGACATTCCTGTTGGCATTGCCCCTGGGGGCTATCTGGACCCTGGGTTCCGGATTGGGCAGGGCTGATGGGATTCGCTGGGGCCAGGAGCCGAGGAGGGCCCCTGGAATTCACTTAAGTGATAGGGTACTCAGTGGAGTGAGTGGAGCCCCTTGCTTGCCCCCGCGCACGTCACAGCCGAAAGGATGCTAACTGCAGATCTGCACCTTCAGTTTCGGGAGAGAAAGGAGGGTTTGAAGAGTAAACCGATGACCACCTGAAGTCTTTCTTCCTAGGCTCCAGCTGGGGTGAAAATGAAGGGAAATGTCACCGGTACAATCAGAAGTTCAGAGAGTTCTCTCAATGTTAGGAGAAGACAGGAGGGCGAAAATGATGATGATGCACGCCCACTCTATTTATTGGATTAAAAATGATCAAGAGCATGAGAACGGTCTACTGAGCTTTAAAGGCCAAGGACGTGGGAAGATTTTTGGCAGCAGAGCGAAGGCTGGGAAGCCCCTGGGGCCCTGAGGAGCCCACTTGCAGATGGTACAGCTTCCTTTTCCCCATCCTCCCTGTGTAGGAGGCATCAGGGATGACACAGGCTTTCTCCGTGTGGTGCACCATCAGCCTTAACAGACCACAGCCAAACGCATGCTTATTCTTGAGGGCTCGTGGAGCGTTCATCTCCTTCTCATGGGCCAACTAAGCCCTCCCCCCAGCTCCCCGCTGATCTCCTCTGCCTCAGGTCGGGTTCCACGAGAAGCAGACTCTAAGAGTTTAACGTGCCGAATGTCTGCTTGGGAGAGCCCTGAGGCTCACCACCTGACACAGGGAGGAAAAGAAAGCAGGATTCGGCCGAAGAAGGTGAGTCATGATGCTGATTCATGACAAGTTCATGGGTGGCTCTGATGCAAGATGCCACCTCAGAGCTGTCCTGAATTAGGCCACGAGGGCCAGGGCTTTAAACTCTCCCTGATCAGTCCCTGGATATGGGTCACTCTGGGAAAGGGTATGACCCCTGGGCAGCTCACTGTTGCTCAGGCAGCCCCTGAAGGGGCTGCTAGGTGAAAGTTCGTGCCAGCAGCATCCCGACTGCTGGACAAACAAACCCTGCCTTAAAGGAGGATCTGGACAGCACCCCACAGTGCTGACCCCCTGCTTACTGTGCGCTTTCTAAATCCACATGAAACTCTGGGAAGCAAACGTGACGTTGCAGTTTGAACCTCCCAGCCAGTTTTCAGTGCAGAAACCATAGCAGGAAAGGAAAAATTGCTGGGCGTGAAAAGTGCTTCGATGCCAAGCACCCCGAAGAATCCCTGTGACAACAATCCCTGGTGTTGCAGTCGTGAGGCAAAGATAGAGAAGTTCTGGTGCTTTAAGACAGTTATGTCCCCTTTGTCTCCGCTGAGAATTGCTGATGCATTTCACTCGATCGCCGACTTCTCCCAGGGGGTCTGGTATGTGCTGTGCACTCCACAGGCCAAGGTACGGAAGCAGCCAGAGAAATACAGGACGCGATCCCTAACTTGGAGGACAGTGTGCTCTAGAAAGGAAGGTCCACAGACAAGAGCAGAGGCCAGCGTCCTTTGGCTCGCCCGTGTGCTCCTGGGAGGTCAGCGCAACCTGCAGCACAGACACATTTTACAGAATAACAGCCCAGAGCTGGTCACGCCGGGGATGCGAGCTCACTCAGGATGTCTGCGCCTCTGCACATCGGTTTCCACATTGTTAAAATGGGCCCACCACACCTGTGTACAGGTAGGTGTGTTGTGGAAGTGAAGTAGAGCAGAGGTTGCCAACTGGCTTCGTAGACCCTAAGGAACAGCACAGATGTTTGCTGCCCTTTCATTACCCGACGCGCCGTGTGTCAAGGAGGGAGAGAAAAACTGGCGAGGGCAGAGGAAGTCAGAGATTTCAGAGGACGGGTCGTGCATTGCTGAGCAAGGGGCTGCGAGCTGCCTTGCTCGGCTGGCCAGCACCCGCCAGCCGCTGCGGTCTGTCCTGCACGACGAGCCCGTGGTTTCCTCGAATGCGTTTTGAAGGGCACACCCTCTCCTGTGAGGGCCCAGCTGTCATTCCTTCTGTCCGGAAGGCCCGCTGATGAGCAGAGCTGAGTCCCGGTTCCTGTTCGGAATCTTGCTGCCAGGCCGAGAGAATGCCTGGGAGGAGCGGAGGTCATCGCAGCGCCGC
Source organism: Carollia perspicillata (assembly GCA_004027735.1). NCBI lineage: Eukaryota > Metazoa > Chordata > Mammalia > Chiroptera > Phyllostomidae > Carollia > Carollia perspicillata. The sequence continues at coordinate 8,920 of PVKM010036484.1, forward strand.
CAGAAGGAGTTGGACGCAGTCCTGGGCTGGAGGGTTCCGAGGAGGATCAAAGGAAACTGGGCCCAGGCATGGACTGGAAGCTCATCGGCTTATTCATTTTCGTCTAAAAGGCAGGAGGGTTAAATGCAGATTTAGAGTTGCCATGGGTAAAGTAGCAGAGAGACAAGGCAGGGAGATCAAGAGTCATCTGTGCGTTTGTGGTGTGGCCTTGTCTCTCTGTCTCGTCCCCATCACATGCGCTTTCATGCCCTGTCCCAACTGCGTGTGTATTCTGTGAACGTGGTTATGATTGAACGTGGTTATGATTTAACGGGAAAGTCCCTTTCTCCATCCACTGCACAGATGTTACCACTGATGCTTGAGCTTTTTAGATCCTTCATAGCAAGAACTACTTTCTTCATGTTCACGTCTACGCACCCTGAGAAATGACCTGTTGCTACACTCAGTGGCAACAGACAAGAGCAAATGGCTCTAACAGTGAAATAGGGAGAGGTTCTGATCAGGGGCCGGAGTATGAGCACTTTGTGTTTTTAGTTCCCACTCAAAAGCTGACTTCCTCAAATCAGGGATACACTGGACAACACCATCGATTCGATTCAGCAATGGTTAACTTGCCCTTTGTCAGCAGGGACGTGAAATGCTTGGCTCCAGGGAAGTAGTCAGTGATAAGAAAACTACTCAAACACACGGCAGTGATATTTATTTAATAGGACTGCTGAAGTCTTTCCACGGAGTAGTAAACACGACTCTTTCCTCTTCAGAGCTGTACGGTAAAACTGACTTCCAGGACATTTTGGTGTGAGTTGAGTCTTTCAGAAGATAAAGTCTGGAAAATACCAACTTCAAAGAAGCCTCATAAAAACAGTCCTGTCGTTTTAATCAGCATTTCTGTTCTCTTCTCGGTTTTATTGGCCAGGTTTTCTTTGATTGCATCACGACCGTCTGGGGTCTGACTAGACAGCCCAACTGTGATGTATCTCAGGAGACTTTGTACAAAGGATGTCAGGAAAAAGTCACTTGGCCACGCTGTTCCTTAAAGTGCCACCGTTTAAAAAGTTGCAGTAGGGAACTCAGGGCTATTTACACCAGCTAAGGTAGCTGCTACCCCTGCGTTTTCTTCAAGGCGATAGCTTGTGACTAGAAAGCACTCACCCACCTTACTGTCAGAAGCATAATAAGTAATGACCTGCAGCAACAACAAAGGAAAAGCATTAGATAAAGGTAGAACCGAGTTAGTCTGAACATCGAAGGCATCTTCAGTGAGGAAGGAGTTGCTCATTTGTCACAAGGAGGAGTTGACAGCTGAAAGGGGGGATGTGGGGCAGGACAGTTTCTCCCTCTGCTGGGAGCTGGGGGCAGAGCCGGGGAGCCTGGCACTTCTGGGATACTCGTGGGAACTCAACCTGGGTGTGGCCTCGCCTTCCACATGGCAGAAGTAACTTTCTCTTTCCTCTGGTTCCATAGTTCTCAACCGCAGCCGTTCATTGGAACCAACTGAGGAGTTCTTTAAAGATTGATTCTTGGGTCTCCTGCCCAGAGACGCTGACAGGCCAGTCAAGGACATAGCCCAAGCCTCAGGTTGTCACGTGCTTTCCGGGTCATGGTGCACCCAGGGCCCTGCCTCTGCTTCCCTCTGGTAGCTTTCTTCACCCTGAGGCCAACCTTTCAGTCCCCTGTGTGGAGCACAGTGTGCCGGTGAAGGGACAAAGGTGGCCTTCCCAGGGCTGCAGGGCTGCTGCTCCTGTCCTCAGTCTCAGGACAGGAACAAACTGCCAGGAAGAGAAGGTCAGGTGCACCTTCTAGAGGCACCGACTCCAGAAGGTCAGCTGTTGGGGGAGAGGGCACCCCTTCTCTTTTACAACTTTGCACCCTGAAACATTCAAAGACACCCTTGTTGTGGTGTGAAAACGGTAACAGCTGAGAATTATTTTTAAAGCAATTCATTAGTTTGCATTCTTGATGTAGGTTGTTTAAAAAAAAGTTTCAGTTGCATTCAGAGGCCTTGTTTTCAGGTTGGTTCTCACCGTATTGCAACATAGGCAGGCAGGCGTGGCCTCCGGGCATGATGCTTAGTTCCCGTGATGCCACTTTTCCAGCCACTCCTTTGGAGAGCTTTTATTTTATGAGCCTGTCCTTGGATGTAGGTCAGGCTACCTAAAAGATAGAGGGAATGCGGATGGAGGGGAATGGGAGAGGCCCAGTGACCCTCGCCCGGTGACCTACAGTGAGGGTATTTGCTAGAAATACACAGGTCACAGAGAGTGAGTCACAGCCGTGCTGAAACTTGTCAGCCAGATAACCATCAGAAGGATTTCCTGTTGCCTCTGATGGACACAAATGGGAATTTTTTCCCCTCTGATTTTGCTCAGTTGTGTTGCAAATTGCTCCACGGACGGTGGGTCCTCCGACTCCCTGTCTGAACGCTCTTTCCCTGTCCTTCCAAATATAGAGGGAAAGATGGGCCTCAGGGCCTTGGGAGAGTCTGACACAGGAGACTTTGCCCTGAGTGGGGAGGATTGCCAGACCCACTCCACCGAGCACCTGCAATGGGGGCGGACACGTGGTGTACTCACCCCAGTCCGGGAGCCTCCGGGTGGTCAGTAATATGGGGCAGGAAAGCACAGTGACAAAGGGGACAGAGTTCATGGCAGAAGCAGGGGTCCAAGGACGGGTCCTCTGGGCCGCCATCATCATCACTGAGTGAACAAGCGCAGGCTCCGCGGCGACTCTTGCTCTGTCCCTGGAGGCAGGGCTCTCAGGCGTAGGTGTGCCGAGGACCCTCCTGGGTGCTGCTTATCAAGGTGGGCTCCCTGGGGGAGGGGGGTCCTGGAATCTGCCCTTGTCAAAGCCCCTCTCCCCCAGTGATTTGGTCACACTTTGAATGTTATTGGTATGGATTACATTCACTTCTGGACTTGGTCAGTGGACGTGTTGGAAATCAGTTTGCCCGGAATATGGAAACGAAAGAGCTGAGATTTCTGCTGGGAATGACTTGCATTTATGGCAGAGGACTACGGTGTGGGTGGGAGGAAAGGAGGAGCAGGCTGAGATCCACAGAGCAGTCGTCAGGAAGCCGGGGGACGTGAGTGTCCTGACTCCCACTGACCACCACGCCACCAAGCTCCAAGTCACTCAGCATGGCTCAGCAACACATCCCATGTGTGGCTCCGTCATCGAGACACGAGATGATTTATTTAGGCGGCTCTTGATTTTTCAAAGGAGATTCACATAGCGTAAAAGTCCGTTTTAAAGTGTGCAGTTAAACCCTGGTCAGCATATTCACCAAGTTGTGCGGTTGTCAGCGTTTTGGTTCCAGAATGTGTTCCTCGCCTCCTACAGAAACGCCCTACACATGCGGCAGTCAACTCCCCATTTTCTCCTTCCTCCAGGCCTGGAAGCCTCCCTCCTGCCGTCTCTGCGGGTTAGCCTCTTGGGGCAAAGGTCAGGCGAACAGCACTCTACGGTGTGGGGCCTTTGTGACTGGCTTCTTTTCTGAGCACGACGCTTCCAAGGATCGTCCGTGTTGTAGCATGTGCCAGCCCTTCGTTCATTTCTATGGCCAAATAATATCCCATTGGATGAACATACTACATTTTATTCACTCATCAGTTGGACATTTGGGTGGTTTCCACTTTTCGGCTATTATGAATAATGCGGCTATGAATATTTGCGCACACATTTCTGTGTGGATGTCTTTTCATTTCTCTGGGCTACACGCCAGACATGGGATTGCCGGGTCAAATGGCTACTCTGGGTTTAAACTTTTGAGGAACTGCAAGCGTTTTCCAAAGTGGCTGCACCCTTGCACGTTCCGCCAGCAACGGCTGTGAGTTCCCATCTCTCGACATCCTTGTCAACACTTGTCATTACCTGTCTGTCTTTCCCTGGAGCCATCATGGCGGATGGGCAGTGGCAGCCAATTATGGTTCTGGTTCACATTTCTTCAGTGACAGATGATGCTGAGCTCATTGGCCATCTGGATGTCCTCTTCAGAGAAATGTCTCTTTATATCTTTTGTCCACTTTTCAGTTGGCATTTTATCCATATCGCTGAGTTGTAAGTGGCCTGTATGTATTTTGGGTATAGGGTCCTTCCCGTATTTGCAAATACTTTCTCTCATTCTGTGGGTTTTCCTTTCGGTTTCTTGATGGTCATATTGGCTGCACGAGTGCTTTGAATTTTGATGTAGTCCAGTTTCTTTTCTCTTTGTGCTCTTTGTCACTTGCGGTTTCAATGTCATGTCTAAGAGCATACTTCCTAACCCAAAGTCATAGAGATTGACTCCTATTTTTCTTCTGTTTTATTATTTTACCTCTCGCATGTGAGTTTACAATCCGCTTTGAGCTAATCTGTCCTGTATAGTGTCCTATAACTGTCACTACACAGACCAAGGAGGGAAGGAGGGCTCCTCCCTCTGCGGAAACATTCTAATCTCGTCCTCATCTTGCCCCGTTCTCCTCCGTGGTGGATGTGACTTCCTTTCTACCACTAGAGGGAATGTCAACATTTTTTTTTTCTTTCTTCCTGTAGTCAAAGGAAATCTTCTTAAAGAAAAGGCCCTGCCCACCTTCCTCCGGGGACTCTCTTCAGGAGGCCATTCAGGATGAGTCACATGTTCACACTTCTTCCAGTTAGACTCTTGAGAAGAATAAAGCAGCTTCTTACTAATGTGTGAAATATCATAAAATAGCATGCCTCTGTTTTGATAGTTTCCTTCATTTTCTCTCTTTAGTCCGTAGAAACCAAATCCTTTTATAGCTGCTCCTGCTACACACGCGCACACACACACACTCACACACCCCATCACGTGCTATCAAGAAGGTATTTTCTCCCTTTGAGCTTTATTATCTTTTCAAATGCAGGTTGAGAACATCGATGGGGGAAATGGCCATTTTCACTCCCAGGTATTCTTACTTAAAAAGAACCGATTTTAAAATCTATAAACGCAAGTTCTGAGAATGTATTGTGTTTCTCTAGAGAAACAGAACTGATAGGAAGTTGTGTGTGTGCACGAGTGTGCATGTGGGGACCCCAGAGTGGCGATCTGTTGTATATTAAGAGGAACATCTGGTCACCTTATAGGTAATCCTGGGTGATAATAAATAAAACAGAAATTAAGCAGCGAGGGACTATCACCTGAGTAGAAAACAGGAATCAAAAAGGAAGTAGACACAAAAAGAACATGTTGGTAAGAGGTCAACACTTTACACTAGACCCCCGAAGAACGGGACATGCCAGAAAGGTGAGCGTGTTCACTTTTTGCCCACGACTAATGAACATTTACTATTTGCTATACATTGGTCTAAATTTATGTGCATTATTTTAATCTTAACAAACACCCTGTGAAGTTAGAGCTAGAGTTACCCCTTGGGGAGTGAGGGTCAGCCAAATTGAGGAAACCTAGATAAGTTTCCACAGCTAGTAGTTTAGAAACCTGAGACTTGAACTCAATTTACCTAACCCAGAAAGCTGCATTTCTGTCTCTGTGGCGTAACGCCCTCTATTTATAAAGTAAATTTCTGGACTTAAATCAAAGGGATTCCTGACTGTACTGCCTAAGTTCTCCCAACAGAGCCCTCGTGGACAGGCGGGGCAGAGAATGGGGAGGACAGGCCAGTATTTTCGGTGCTGTTCTGTCTGATCCTTTGTTTGTCCAGTGCTTCGTGTTTGCCTGTGATATGTGGTCAAGTCAATCAGCTACTTAAGCTCTGGGCCTCAGTTTTCTAACCCACTGACGTCACACACACCACTAATTGGATGTCTGTCAGGTGCAAATTGGAGAATCTGCAAAACTTGGCAGAAATTGCCAGTGTAGAGATTTCGTACAAGTCTGGCACAGTGTCTCTCTCCACTGTTCCCTGTTG
>PVKM010036485.1:0-14790 GCA_004027735.1 Carollia perspicillata
GAAACTCACGAAAGAAGCCTGGAGAGCCAACATTTTTTGAGCAGGACTAAGAGGCGCCCCGGGTGGCCCATTCAAGGAGTGCCTGGCTCACAGAGAGACCTCACTCACGTCACCCCAGTCCCCACCCTGCCCCCCTCACCCCCACGCTGCCCTCTCCCATCAACCCTCCAGGGTTCGGGGACTTCATTTCCGAGTGTCAAGGACAGGCCCAAGTCTCCGCCCTTGCCTGACCATTGGCCCTTCTTCAGGTTCATTGCCGCACCTGCACACACAGACAGGAACACCCTTGAGCAAAGCTCCCCATCCATCTTCCTGGAGGTCTTTCATTTCTTTGCCAATAAGGCGATCTGCTTCACAACACCCTTCAATATACTTGACACCTGTCATAAAACCCCGGTCAGGCATATCTGTCTTCTGTTAAAATAAGCCACACTGCACTTCCTCTGCTGTTAGGGGCCCACCAGAAATAATTATTGGCATATTGTCCATACGTCCAGCCAACTTCCTTAATAGGAGCCGTAAATTACTGGTCCTGGTCTCCCCGACTCCCATCGGAGAAACCAGCTAACACCCAGAGGACCAGCGGGAGACACGAACATATTCAAATTTGAAGGTGCAGCTTTAGCCAAAGTACCTGCCTTGAACTAAGGACCTGCCTTGAACATCTTTCAAAAGTTAGAGACAGTGGCAACACACAGCTGTGTCTCTGTGATGAGAGACACAGGCCTGATGAGGCCTGAGTTTTCTCCTAACCCTTGACTGAGACGCGGCTTACGTTCACGCCCCGCAGAAGGAAGGGGGTGGAAGTTTTCCGGGTGACGGGGACGCCCCTTTAGACTCGGGATGGCTCAGTCTTCCGGGAAGGTTCGACGTCGGCAAGCGTTCCGAACTCACATTATATACTGCCGATTCGAATTGCTCCCCAGGCGATCGCCCATGAACGAGGCCGGTCTCCGGTCCCCAGAGACCTACCAGTTGGAAAACCTGTCACAAGATTATTAAAATCGCTACTATGCTGAAAGGTGTTATAGCCCCTTGGAGCCCCTGTGCGCCGAGTACACATGGCAAAATATATAATGTTCCACCCTTGGGTAGAGAAGGCGGGCATATATTCCTTCCTGTCGATCAGGAAGGAAGGCAAGAGATGCCTTTCAGGAAGGAAAAAAAGGATTTTAAACAGACGTGTGCTGATTTCACTACATTTTTGTCAGGGTACTGAAGGAGGACTCCTTTGTAGAAATGTTTGCAAATGTTTCCTTGCAGTCAAATTGCCACAGGAGTGACATGTGAGAGGTTAAAATGTATCGAGCAAAACATGTTACTTGAGACAAATGTTTTCCTTGGGGGGAAAGGAAACACTGAGAGAGACGAAGCTGAGGATACTCCCTAGAGTCGGGTCTAGCCTGACCACCCCTTACAGCTATCTGGGGGCAGACGGGGTAGGGCTCTGGGGAGAGGGGAGGGGTGGAGCATAGCAAAGGAATGCAAAGATAAGGCTACCAGGATAAACTAAGAAAAAAAAAAAATCCAAAAGTCCATAGTAAGAAAGTCTGTTCTCTCAGCAGACCCAAACAGGACTGTTAACAACAAAGGAGCCCTGACCCGTGTGGCTTAGTTGGTTGGGCATCGTCCTGCAAAGCAGAAGGTCGCTGGTTCAATTCCCAGTCAGGACACATACCTGGGTTGCGGCTTCGGTCCCTGGTCGGGGCGCAAACAAGAGGCGACTGATCCGTGTTTCGCTCTCACATCCATGCATCTCTCCCTCTCTTTCTCCCTCCCTTCCCCTCTTTCTAAAAATAAATAAATAAAATCTTCCGAAAGCAAACCTCGGGAATTCGTGCAGGCAGGAGGGAAGCCCCCGAATACCGAATCGTGGACACGAGAAAAGACCATGTCTGGCGGGTGACACTGTTCGTAGGCCCCGCTCCTCAGCCCACTCTGGAAGAGACGCCGGACATTGCCGTGGGCACGCACGTGCCCCCGCTCACTCCACGCGGACACGAGAAACACACGGTCTTCCTCCGACTGGGGTAAGCTGTTGAAAGCAACGTAAGCGCTGACGTGACTTCTTCAGGACCAGGAAATCGTCTGTCATTGGGACTTTGAGTGGCAGCGTTGTTGAGAAGAAAGTTGTTCTTTCCAGGTCTGCTGCCAACCCAGGACAAGAGCCTGCTGTTGAAAGAGATGCTTTAGAAGCATCTGGGTGAGAGATTAACCCTACAAGAGGCCGAGGAAATCGCCTATTTCCCCTCGTCCAACCCACTCAACTCAAACCACCCCACGCTGGCCGCGCATCCGAAACCAGAGGAAGCGGCTAAGGTGATGGCCAAGAGCAGCGCGGACGGGGAAGGAGGTTAAGGTCAGGGTCACGGAATGCGCGTGTCTCACTATGAGCAGATCAGTCCCGGGAATCCAAAACCGGCACCAGGCAAATGACTCAGTACGATTGGGCTGTGACGCTCCGGTCACCATGACGTCAGGATGGCACCTCTTTACCAAGTTGGAGCTAGATGACCGTGTCAGCCTAGGCCTCCCCGCCTTCCAGTAGATGGAGGGGCATCAAGTTCCGAACTCGGCGAAAGGACTGTCATCTGTTGGAGGGCGCCGTGCCGCCCTGGCAAGGGATGGAAACAGCAAGCCACCACCAGCAGGCACTCTGAGATCACAGCGGGTCAGGGCCTCTCCTGCACGCCCACCGCCCCTCGCCTGGGTCAAGGAGCTCACCAGGATGACAGCAGCAACGTCGGTGCCAGCGACGACGGAAATCGGGCCAGGGAGGTTGTCCGTGTTGCCCCAGCACGCGCCTGCTGGCACGCACACTGGAGAACGGGAAGTACTTTTCACATCAAGGCTTCAGCACGGGGCTCACTTTGGAGGTTGTAGGTCCATGTTCAAAGCCTCAGCAAGGCGAGTTCTGGAGGACCAACGCCCCCCAGAAAACCCTGCCAGGACCGAGCCGCCCAGTGACAGCAAGACCTCACAAGTGACTACCAGGTGTCTATGTGCCATATAACTCGTGGACAGAGCGCTGTCTCTACGCGCGGCTACTTCCAGATTAACCGCCCACGTGCCCCGTGTAAAACGCAGCCGGCAAAACACTGGCTTTTCCTACGGCACTTCATTCATTGGCTGCCACACGTTTTTAGAGGTGGCGATGCAGACGTTTCAGGTATGAAGCTCCTTCCTTGAGCGTGTGAAACTCCCAGCCAGGGAACGTCTTTCGCGACTGAGTCTCGCGTTTTAAAGTTCTCTCTCGCTTTCCTTAAACTAGTAATCGAGGAAACAGAGGAGACCTTTTCCTTAAGGGGTACGCTGAGGGTTAAACCGCCTGCCCCCGCCTGCCCTGGCCATGCTAGCCTCTCTGCTCCTCCGGTGGTTAGCACAGGTGCCAGACTGGTCCTCCAAATTAAGACAACATGCTCACCTCAAAGAGCCTCCGGGGCCATCTGTCTCTCCGTCGCGATCTGGCTCTCACCGAGCTGAAGCCAGGCCGTTTCTTGGGCCTGTGGCTGATTGAACGCAGGGGACGTCCAGATCTCCGAGGAGGCTCTAAGGATTCTGCACAGAGGCCGTGTCAGCCCAGGCCGCACCTGCAGGGTCCGGCGTCTCCATCTCCACTGTAAAACGAGGCATGTGTCCCAGAGAGGTGGTATCTTTTTATCATCCAGTGGACCGCTCTGGTCCGAGCGGATGCTGCTCATTGCATACCCCAGGCTGCCTGCCAGGCCACAGGTGACAAATGGCCCCCGAGGACGTCCCGCTCTCCTCGGGGGTGAAAAGGACTCGACGCTGGGCAAACACCTGTGACTTTGATAAAAAAGTCTCCATGGTGCATATCCCCTGGCCTTCTTCTAATAAAACACAGGTCGGGAAATGTCCAGGGGGATTTTTGAAATAAGGCAGTCCTTTATTTATCAACTCATTTATTTATTTTTTAATCCGTGTAATGGGTACTCGAGTACCGGCTATGAATAGGGAGGCCCCCGGCCAGGAACCGGGGCAGAGCCAGGGCACAGCCGATGCATCGCAGTGACGGCCAGATAGTAAATGGTGAGGAGTTAAGCACTTAATTACAACAGGGAGAAGAGTCTCGAATGAGGAGCTCTGGGGTTAATATATAAAGAGGTTCCGATGTTTCTAGGGATCAAGGAAGCCTGCCCTGGGAAAGCCACATGTAACCTGCGGCCTCCAGGACACGAAAGAGTGGCAAGATGGAAGTATTTTCAGCCCAGGACACTGCGTGTCCCGAAGGGCCAGGGTGGAAGGGCAAAGCTCGGGCCATCTGAGAAACAGCGATAACAACAACGAAAAGTGACAGAGAGAAGGACCAAGACAGGCTGAACCACAAGGGCAGGGGTCCAATCGGGAAGGGCCTCGAGGCCAAGGTGAGGACTTGGAGTCTGATCCCAAAACCTGGATCGAAGCCGGTGATTTCTAAGGAGGAAAGCGAAATGACCCTGACTACCAAAGCGGCTTCCTAGCATTTACTGATGAAGACAAGTGTCACACTGTCCTCGTCAGGCACTGTCCAGGTCTACAGCGGCTCCAGCCTCCCCTCAAGGTGGTGGTGGTTAGCCCTGCACTGTAGGTGAGGCAACCGAGGCTGGCCCCACCCCACCCGGCCAGGCCAGGCCAGGCCCACTTTGCACCTCCGTTTTTTGTCTCTGGGTCATGAGAAAGGCTCAGCCCCCTACCTTGACTGAGATGTAGACCTAGACATAAAACTGTGTAAGTTTAAGGCGGCCGACGTGATGATCTGATACACATATACGTTTTGTCATCTATATGGGTGTACGAAATAACACCTCCATCACCTCACATGGGTCCTGTGTGTGTGAGTGTGTGTGTGGTGAGAACATTTAAGACCTGTCCTTAGCAATGTTCACGTATACAGCATTGCTAACTCTAGTCACCGTACCATAGCTGAAATTTCCAGAACTTACTCACTTTATCACTGGAAGTTTGTGTTCTTTGGCCGGTATCTCTCTCTCTCATTTCTCCCAGCCCCTGGCAACCACCATCATGCTCTCTGTTTCCATGAATTTGGCTCTGTTAGGTTCCAGTTATAAATGAGATTATACGACCTTGGTTTTTCTCCTGTGACTTCCTTACCCATCCCTCCACGGACAGACACCTGGGTTGTTTCCCAGCGTTGGCTTCTGTGGATAACGCTGCCATGGACATGGGAGTACAGGTCCCTCTTTGAGATCCCGATTTCACGTCCGTTGCGTCGATACCCAGAAGTGGGGTTGTCGGATCGTGGAGCAGTCCTGCTTCCAGATTTCAGAGCAGCCTCCATGCTGTTCTGCATAGCGGCACTGCCAACGTGCAGTCCCGCCAACCGGGCACGGGGGGTTCCCTTTTCTCCACGTCCTCACCAACACTTGTCTGCTCTCCTTGAAGGTCATCAGTCTAATAGGCATGAGGCGATACCTCACTGTGGTTTCAGTTAGCATTTTCCTGATGATCAGTGATGGCGAGCATCTTTCCAAGTACCTGTTGGCCATTTACGTGTCTTCTTTGTAAAAACGTCTATTTAGAGCCCTTGACCATTTTTAAATCAGATTGTTTGGGGGTTTTGCGATTGAGTTCCATACATAGTTTGGACATTGTCAGATATATGGTTTGTAAATATTTTTTCCCATTCTGTAGGTTGAACTTTTATTGTGTTGATTGTTTTCTTGAAGAGACTCTCCTTTCTCCATTGGATAGCCTTGGCTCCCGTGTCAAATATTAGTTGACTGCATATGTGTGGGTTTATTTCTGGGCTCTCCATTGTATTCCTTAGTCTATATGCTGGTGCCATGCAGTTTTCATTACTATAGCTTTGTAATATAATTTAATGTGTGTGATGGATGTGTGATGCCTCCAGCCTTGGTCTTTTTTCTTAAAATTGCTTTATCTACTGGGGATCTCTGTGGTTCCATATGAATGTTGGGATTTTTTTTTTAAATTTCTGTGAAAATGCCATTGGAATTTAGATAGGGATTGTATTGAATTCATATGTAGCTTTTGGTAGTGTGGACATGTTAACCCTATGAATTCTTCCAGTCCACAAGCAAGGGATATATTTCCATTGTTTTGTCCTCTTCAACTTTTTTCACCCAAGACTTATGGTTTTCCAGGTAGAGATCTTTCACCTGTATGGTTAAGCTCATTCCTCAATATTTTATTTTTTGACACTTTTGTAAATGAGGTTTTTTTAAATTTCTTTTCCAAATATGTTATTGTTAGTGTATAGAAACACAACTTACTTCTTTTTAAAAAAGATTTTATTTATTTATCTTTAAAGGGGAAAGGAAGAAGAAAGGGAGAGAAATATCAATGTATGGTTGCCTCTCATGCATCCCCTGCTGGGAACTGGCCTGCAAGCCAGGCATGTGCCCTGACTGGGAATCGAACCACGATCCTTTGGTTTGCAGGCCTGCGTTCAATCCACTGAGCTACACCAGCCAGGGCCACAACTTACTTCTGTACGTGGATTTTGTACCCTGAAATTTTACTGAATTTGTTTATTAATTCTAAGAGGTTTTTGACAGTGTTTAGGAATTTCTATATAGAAGATTATATCATTTGTAAACAGAGACAATTTCACTTTTTTCTTTTCCAATTTGGCTGCCTTTTATTTATGTCATTTCATTTCATTTTACTTATTTATTTTTGCCTGATTGCTCTGGCTAGGACTTCCAGAAGTACATTCAGCAGTAGCGAGAGCCCTTGTGTTATTATTCCTCGTCATAGATGGAAAGCCTCCCAGAAAAGAGTTTGAAAAGCATCCACTTTAACTCCTAGGTTTCACAGATGACAAGAAGTCGTGGAACTTTTACGTTTCACAGCCCCTGAGACCAGAGCCTACCTGTGAGGGCACGGAGGAGCTCAGGCAGTCTGAACTCTGAGATAACCAGACGAACCCAGCTGCCTTTCCTTTCTTCTCATCGTTCCCCCTAGGTCATGGGTCCCGTGAAAGCAGGCACTGGGTATGTGTCATTTCCACCACATTCCCAGCATCGGCACAGTCACCCGGTATCTAGTATGTGCTCAATAAACCCCTGGTCAAAGATGTGTATCGGCGTCAGGATCCGTACGCCAAAGGACAAGCCAGATTCTTAGATTGCTCATCCCTCAATTATGTGCGGGCCTTTGTTAAACATTAAGCCTCTCACGGCAGCTCTGAGAGATAAGAACATTTTGTTTTGTAAATATTGGTATCCCAAGGATACAAGGAAGCACATGCCCCATGAGGCATCCGGCTCTGGCTGACCCTTTCTCAACACAACTTCCTGTCTATCTGAGCGGTAAGTCAGTCTACCGTGCACGAAACCAGGTAAAAGTTAGATGACAGTGGTCTAGCTGAATCGGAAGTTAAGGGACAACCCTGTAGGCACTCTGGAGACCACCTTTAAGCCAGAGACAATTTGCCACTTTTGCCCACCTGGAACCCTCACCTCTGGTCACGTGGAAGTTGCTCACAGCTGATAAGGCTATAGTTTGATGCTCCCTGCAGTCCAGGAGGTACGTACGGTGCCAGGGGTGGTGGAGGAGGCCTGCGGCCCTATGGGAAGGCTTGTATCACCTGTCCCTAACCTGACACGTGAACTCTAACACACGCTTGGCCGCAGCCCTTTGCCCGCCACCCTGCCTGGCAACACCCCTTCCACTCAGCGCAGGGAGTCCCACTGTGGGGCTGAATGAAAGACAGGGAGGGACTCTCGGGTCACTTACTCTCTCTGGGGCTCAGATTCAGCATCTGTGAAATGACTACATGCCCTGGCTGGTGTGGCTCCATGGGTGGGTGTCATCGTGCAAAGCGAAAGGTCGCCTAAGGTTCGATTCCCGGTCAGGGCACATGCCTAGGTTTCAGGTTCAATCCCCAGTCAGGGCGCATACCAGAGGCAGCCAATCAGTGGTTCTCTCTCACAGCTATGTTTCCCCCCCTCTCCTTCTCCCTCTGTCCCCCTCTCTTTAAAATTACATTTTAAAATCTTTTAAGAAAAGAAAGACAGAACAATTCTAATCCTCACCCAATCCACCTCGCCAGATGGTTTTAAGAGCACAGAAGTTCACGGACAGACATCTTCAGGAATGTGAAGTCTATACAAGGATAAACTGCTGTTTCATTTCTTGACAGCCTGCCACTAGGGCCTACAGGGCTAACAAAACGGACCATGTAACACCACTCCGCTCCTCAAGGCCCTTACCATCTCGTACACACATGTACCAGCACGGCGAGTTCGCGACAGTGTGCCCCCACACACCCCGATATCAAATGTCTTTGTAAAGGAAGCCGGTGTAGAACGCACCGAAACACAAATCACCATCTTTGATTCTGAATAGCCTCAGGCCCTCTCACTGAAATGAGGATACAAAAATGTTCCCTTTCACAGAGGAATAAAGAATACACAAACAGAGGCCTGTATGTGCAATTCTCCCTCCGTTAATTCAGAATCAGACGCAACTCACGCAGAACAGAAAGAAGTCCCAGATTCTGCATCCGCCGCTTCCTTCCCGTCCAGGGTCAGGCGCCCTCAGTCCCAAGATCGCGGCTTGACTGACCGAAGTCATCAACTGCGACACAGAGGCGAGGACCTGGGTTCATGAAAAGACACTTTATTCCCTTATCCAAAAACCAGCATATTTGATACGTAGCCAAAAGCACTTAAAGTGGATTGTATCTACATTTGACTTTGTGTCAAGTGCAAAGGCAGAAATCTCTGAAACTTACAAACAAAAGTTCAGGGTTTTTTTTTGTTTTTTTTTTTTTTAGTGTAGACTCCAGAGTTCAGAGCAAAAAGCAACCTTCCCTGGCTCTCAGACATACTACAGCTTGAACGTTACAGGGACATAAAATATATTTATTGTCACTAGCTCAAAATTTCCATCCTACTGCCTTTGACTAGCGCTGGAGTTCACAAAAATAACACCAGCAACATTGCCAATGAGATTCTATAACCTTAACAGAAATTAAATATGAAAGTAGAAGAGAAATGTAACCTTTTTAAAGTTCTCTCTATGCAAATCTCGTGCAGAACTCACTGGGTACGGCATACTCCAACCTTGCATAATATCCGAACCAGGCTGAAAAATCAGCACATCGAGGCTGTTACTCTGAGCTCTCACAGGTTTTTAAGTTTTCATTCACTTTCTGTCATGCTCTCTGTACCTACAACCATCCTCTATTAATAGTAAGCTTATTTCTTAAAGATTTTATTTATTTATTTATTTATTTATTTATTAGAGAGAAGGGAAGGGAAGGAGAGGGAGAGAAACACCAATGTGGGAGAGAAACATCGATCGGTTGCCTCTCACGTGCCCCGAACTGGGGACCTGGCCGGCAACCCGGGCATGTGCCCTGACAGGGAATCGAACCAGGGACCTTTAGGTTCACAGACTGGTGCTCAACCCACTGACCCACACCAGCCAGGACAATAGTAAAATCCTTAAGAGTCCAATACAGTCCTAAGCAGAAAAGCCACAAAAGTCGCTTTTTATAAAATTCTGGGTCTATTTCCTGTTTGAGACCAAGACATCACTCTAGGCTGAAGCCATCTTCGCAGACAAATGACAAAGAGCCAACTCCAACCAGCTCAGGTCAGTGGAGGAACTGACCAGTTCACCTCAGTGAACAGACCCATCAGACGGACACGGCATCTGATTGGCCGACCGAGACACAGGAGGAGGAGGGGCAGGAGAGGAGAGAGGGAGGAGATGAGGAAGAGGGGGAGATGTCTTATTGGTTTTTATCTCCCATGCTATCTCAAACGTCTAGCTTCTACACAGGAAGTGGGTGACAGATCATCCCACCCCCGCCCCCTTTGGGCATATTTATTGTATTCATTTGTTAGGAAATGGACACAGTTTTGGAGAAGGCAAGGCTGACACCAATGACGCCACTCAGCAGGGCAACTGTTTCGGTCCCCGCTTCGTGTTACTAGGTCACAGCCACGCTCCACACCACAGTGACAACGATCCCATCCCAATAAATCCACACTCGTCCTTCCATTCACACGCTGACCAAAGGGGACCAGAGAGCGGGCCCCGTTGATACTTTATTCTCAGACTCCGGGAAACGATGGGAGTCGCGCCGTGGTCCTTTCTCACACAGCAATCTCTCTCTGACCCATGGCACACAAAGCTCTCATTGACGGGCAGAGCAGCCACGCTGCTGTTTGGGGCCAAAGGGTGGGGGGCCCCCGGAAATGCTCCATCGGCTGGACAGGAATGGGTACCACACCTTCTTAAAGCCCCACAGTGAGTAAGTCACCCCCAAAAAAAAAAAAAAAACTGAGAACTGGGGAAAACTAGAGGAGCGCCTCAGGCAGCTAGGCGCTCTGGAGATGCACAGTTCCGATAAGAGCAGAGGGGCACGTCAGGCGCTCAGCTTCATTCCTCTCTGCTTTTCCCCTCAGGATTCTTGACTTCTGAGAAGGAGAGGCGGGGGCAGAGAAAAGGCCCACGGAGAGACTCTCGCAGGCCCTGATCCTAAAGCCCCCACAACTCTAGCATTAGATCCTTTCCTGTCCCATGAGTTTTTTAAAACTTTTTAAAGATTTTATTTATTTATACTTAGAGAAGGGAAGGAGAAAGAGAGGGGGAGAAACACCAAATGTGTGGTTGCCTCTTGCACACACACACCCCCCCGACTGGGGACCTGGCCTGAAACCCAGGCATGTGTCCTGGCTGGGAATTGAACCGGTGACCCTTTGGTTCTCAGGCCGGTGCTCAATCCACTGAGCCACACCAGC
The DNA here is from genome assembly GCA_004027735.1 of Carollia perspicillata. Classification (NCBI taxonomy): domain Eukaryota; kingdom Metazoa; phylum Chordata; class Mammalia; order Chiroptera; family Phyllostomidae; genus Carollia; species Carollia perspicillata. The sequence goes on from PVKM010036485.1 coordinate 10,743, forward strand.
CAGGGCTCATGACATTTTTTAAAAATATTTTATTTATTTATTTTTAGGGAGAGGAAAGGGAAGGAGAAAGAGTGGGAGAAAAACGTCCATGTGTGGTTGCCTCTCGTGTGTCCCCCACTGGGAACCTGGCCTGCAACCCAGGCATGTGCCCTGACCGGGAGTTGAACCGGTGACCCTTTGCTTCACAGGCCGGTGCTCAATCCACACCGGCCAGGGGTCATGACTTCAGTTTTTTTAAAGAAGCCATGCCTTTTTCCTCCGTCTTTCCTTTTCCTCTCAGATCTCCTCCACTCCCAGTGTGCTGTCGCGACAACTCTGCACCAGACCCTTCACTCACGGGTGTATTGCTGGCCTGTAGGGGAGCTTCTCTGGGCTCTGGTCCCAGCAATGGGACAACCGGGGCATAGGGCTACAGGATTGGTCTCCACCGGGCTCCCCATCCTGGCTGGACTAGGTGACACGCTCCAGTTCACATCACACAAATGGGAGACTCTGAGGCTCAGAGAGGCGAAGTGACTGATGTGCCCGATTTGGCGTCGCTAGTTAACTGGCAGAGTCAGGGTTTCGTGCCAGATTTTGGGACTTGCAGGGTTGCTACCTTCCATTGGACCACACTGCCTTTCTCAGGGGTCTTTTGATGCCATGGCCTATATTAGAAGCCTCATGGACACAGAGGCCAGAAAAAACATCCTTTCCCTTCACCAGACATCTATTCCCGCAGCCGACGATGCTTGGCAAGCCCAACACACCCCAGGGATCCAGGATCCCTAGCCTGGGGTCGGCAGCGACGTGTCCTCGGAGGTGAGGGATGGCCCCGCTGGCCGGGGGCCAGGCGCGCTTAGCCCCCCTCGCACCCCTGATGCGGGCAGATTAGCAGCGGCCATATGGCAAGCAGAGACTCCAGAAAACCTGCAAACCCCCCTCTGGGCGAATCACTCGTGTGTCCAATACCAGTCAGGCCCCGTGAAACTTTGATGGCTCTATTAATGAAGATGAAAACTTGAGATATGCCAAGGACAGATTAAATGGCATCTCGGTAACATGATTATCTCTGAATTACTCTCTGCACAAGGAGACAGCCAAGTGACTAATCCCAGGGAAGGCTGGCAGCTTTGGACCAAAGATTCCCGACTCCAGCCTCGGGGGCATCCTGTGTGGCATCCGAGTCTCGTTTAACTAGGGGACGCAGGGAGGGGCTTCCTCTGCAGAAGCTTCTCCTGTACAGAGGGGATTTAATTGCTTGACGTTCTGAGGCTGCAAACTGGGAGCGTGGTCTGTCACGAGATGAGCAGGGAGGGTGTGCCAACTCCCACGTGTGCAGAGAGGGTAGCTGGTCAGATTAGCAGAAACGGAGGGATAGGGGACACAGAGGAACATCTCCAAGGCACGAGTCTCTGCCTCCCGCTTTCTTTCCACTTCCACCTGCAGCTCACTACTATCTAGTAAGTTCTTCTATGCTCGTGTTCTTCAATACGTCAGCGACATTAGTGGTGTGATTCCTGTGAGCTAAATAGTGTCGTTCCCATTTTCCATGTGAGACAGTTAACGCATAAAAGTTTCAGGAACTCGTCTCAAGTTACGGAGCCTCTAGACTCTGGCCAAGCTGTGACCCAGCCTTGGGTTCTTCTGGGTCCAAAGTGAGTGTATTCGTCAGGAAGTGCCATGGTTTGGCTTCCCAGTGTGAGGGAGCTGCAGAGAATTTGGGGATGCTTCCAAAGATTATTTCCAAAGCCAATGGAAAGCCAGCCCCGATAGAGAAGTGTCCAAATTTCATCTGTAAGACACAAGATTGGGGTGTGTGTGTGTGTGTGTGTTAGGACGTGGGGTTGTTTGTGAAGATCTGTGAAGAATTTGACCACTAAAGTGCCTTCCAATTTATCTGGAATTTTCTAGAAAAGTCTTTACTTGGCAACTCTGAAATGGACTACGAAACCTCCAAGACTCCTGTTTAGACCCAGATGTCTAGAAACCTTTTCACGGTTGGGTCATAAGAGGCCGAGGGCGTGAATGAGCGGAATGTCTCACGATGTAAACGGTGGACTATGTACAGTTTTCTAACCACCCACTGAAAGAGCCTCACTCACCCTCCTCTCTCCTGAAACGCACTCCCCTGCCCACCAGACGGAGGAGCGAGCTCGACCTCTGAGAGTCCCGATAGCATGTCCCCCTCCCTCAGTGCCTGCTACGGCTTGCACTTCACCCTCTCGACAGGACTTCAGTTTTTGGTGAAATCCTGAAACCCCTTCCGGGGAAAACAAATGACATCCCGTTGTCCCTGGTCCTGGCTTAACAGCGCCATTGTCATAACTCGGATCCTCAAACAATCGGCTGAATTCCATTGTCCCGCCGAATCTCTTCTCTTTCTTTTGTGTGCATTCACAGACTTATTTAGTCTTCTGCCTGCGTCAATGGGAAAAAAAAAATTTACAGAAGCTCCCAGAAATGGCCCATAATTGTAGCTGGCTCGGAAAACGCCGTGCGGAAGAATGAATAATCTTCTTTTTTGTCTCCATCTCTCCTAAATATTCCTTCTCTTTGTGTCTGGCAATACCTTTTGCACCCAGCGCTGGTCAAAATTGTCGTTGGCCATTTGCCAGTTTGAAATGTCCTACAAAATGAATTGCTTCTTTTGTAAATAAGAAAAAACTTCGGGAAATATTGCTACGCACACCGCGCTGGAGGCGCAGCTAGCTGGTGGCGTTTTCTGGGGGGGGCGAGGAGGGTGGCGAGCTTGCTGTCTGCTCAGCATCTACAGATCACCACGAGCCAGAAAGCGTGGTCCGCTTGCCTCCCTGCCTTCCCTGCCTAGCTTGGAGCATCGGCAGTATCGTGTCAGCCAAGGACTGCGTATGGCCCGTGTCGGACGGCGCTTCATTTGGGGCTAAAGGACACCAGAACCAGATAGGAATGGGGACACATTTTTCACCACTTGGCGGAGGCTCCGTGAGGATGCCATCATTTTCCAGGGGAGGTGTTCACTCACTTTTACCAGCTTCCTCTGCTTACTGTTCATTTTAAGGAGTTACTGTCTTCCCCTTACAACTTACGTGCCCATATTTTCTAATATTATGTTTGCCAGGGAACTTCTGATTCGTTTGCTCTTTATCTTCCGTCTTTTCCATATCATCCTATGCCTTTCAGAAAAAATTTATATATATATATATATATATATATATATATATATATATATGTACATCTTAGTGGTACATCAAGGACAAAATCATAGCTATGAGATCATCCTTAAACCAACAGGTTGTCGAAATTAACGCAATACTATATTGCAGGGCGATTCTCTCATAGGGCACGTTGTCATGTGAAAGGGAATAAAGTTTTGTAATTCTGGTGGACTTAGGAGAGCCGGGGAGGCTCACTGAAGGGGCTTTTCTCAAGCTCCCATTTCGGGAGAGAATCGATTCTCTATTTTTGCCCATTAAGATGCAGTGGAACTATAGATAGATAGATAGATGGATAGATAGATAGATAGATAGATAGATAGATAGATAGATAGATATGCACATCATGAGTCTCTATGTAAGATTATTAAAATAACTTTCTTTCAATACTTTTTTCCAAATAAAATTCCCCTTGAATCATATATCATAATGCAATATTCAACATTAGGGGGGTCAAATGAGAACAAAGTCTTGATTGAAAGATGCAGTGGATCGATGGTCAGTGGAAATTGTGTTTCCCCACTTCCACTCCTGACATGGGCTCTTTTCTTCACCTCTGAAAATCAGCGGAAATAAAATCGATTATGCCCAAATCTCTGGGCAGGAAATCGCCACTGGGTGTGAACAAGAGACATCCGATTCTTCATTTCAGTGAAAACGCACTCGGTCATCCCTAGGCTGAGGGAAAAAGACCGAACAACATGCCAAAGAGTCAAATATTTAGAAAAACACCATGACAAATTAGCTCAGCTTCTAATGAGAGAACCTGAAGCAACCAATGAAGAAGGTATATGCCCTTCCTCCAAACGCCTTTTTAATATCAAAACCTTTTAAGAAAAATCTAATTATATGTCTGTGTACAGTCAGAAAAAAAA
>PVKM010036486.1:0-14784 GCA_004027735.1 Carollia perspicillata
GGCAAAGGAGTGGAAGAACCGCCGTGACCATGCGCCACCACGTGTCACCACCCCAAAACTCTGCTGTCTTCACACGGGATTTGAAACTTGTGTGATGGGGGCCCCTGCTGGGCGCAGGCCTGGACTGGCCCATAGTAGGTGATCAAGAAATTGCTCACTCATTAGAGCCATTCGGACAGTGTCCAGATGGGGAATTTGTTTTAATGAGATTGGTCGAAATAGGATTTGAATGCAATTGTCTTTCTCACCGAGTTTATCCAGGGCTACTAATAAACTCACCTAGTTTACCCAGGGCTCCTGAGGAATTGTCGAGGTTATTCCGGTGCTTGGCTTTTACAGTCTTTGCGTGGACTCCCCTCTTTTTCCTCGTTAGGAGTAGCGGTGCCGCTGTGCTCTGTCGTGGGGAGGGGGCCTGCTGGTGTCCTCGAGGTTCCCCAGGAAACCTGGAGGGTGACTTTACTCCGCTTGGTTTTGTTGCTTTTCGCTCTCTCTCTGTGTCTCTAGTTTGACTCTCAAAAATGGCTTGTGTTCAGGGAAAGGAGCAATTGGCACAGACTAGAAAGTTCCACGTTTTATCCCATCGAAGTGCTGGCGTGGCGTATTTACCTGCGGGGAACATTTCAGGGCTCTACTTACATCTGACCCTCGGTAGGAAAGTACAGTTAACATTTCCTCGCATTCTCGCATAGTTGGTTTTGCCCTGCTTGCGTCGCGTTTCCTTCCTGGAGAGAAAAGTGGCCAGCACTGAATTAGTTTCTCCATCCTTTGTCTCAAACAGTATCCACGGTGACAAAAACCTAGTACAATAAAAATGTGAGATGTTGAAAGAAAAACGGGCACAGCAGAGGCCAATGTTCAACCACTCAAGAGAGCAACCAGCTCTTGTCCAAATTGCCAGAATCTTTGTTTTTCCGAATTCTTTCTTTGGCAAGATGTCTCTTTCCGCAGCTGCCCTCTGGGGGTCGTGTACAGTTATCCAAGGTGGCACTCCGTTCTTTCGTGGGACCCCATGTGTACCCTCCTTCAGGGCTTCCTAGATGGAATGCTTTGCACCAGAACCCCTGCTTTCTCTTCTCAGAACCAGGGATGCGAGTGAGCAGTGGGAACCCACAGATGCCTTTCATTGCATTTCATTCGAGCACAGAAGGAAGAAAAAAAGGCGTCATGGAACTGGTCGTTTTTATGTCCTCGGGATGAAAGGAGGACACAGATGACATGCTAGCGCTGGCAGCCTGCGCTGTGTGCTGACTGACTTAAAATGTGTAAAAGATGACCTGCCCTCAAGGAATATTAGCTATTTGGGATTAAATGTAAATACTATAAAGATGTGAAATTTCAGTTAACATTAGAATTGATTTTTTTTTTTTTTGGTATGAGGATTCTCTCCTTTCAAGAGAAAGGGACCTAATTGGAACGAGTACCAGAAGAAAAGAACACTTACTGTTGGGTGTGACGTGATGGGGTGTGTGGTCAGGGGACCGAGGCTGCCAGACCTCACTTTCCTCTCTGTCATCTGCCACGTGTCACGTTTCCTCAGACCACCATCTCACTTATCTGTTGCTGCCTGGGGCAGGCTGGAAATGCCAAGCGTATCCACATCCTAATCCCTGGAATGTGCAGAGGTTACCTAGTTTGGGAAAGGATCTTTGTAGATGGGATTAAGTTAAGGATTTTGAGATGAGATTATCCTAGATTGTCTGGGTGAGCCCTAAATCGCATCAGAGGGTCCTTTGGGGAGAGACAGAGGGAGACTAGACAAACAGAATTGGAGGAGGAAAGGGGACCACAGAGGCAGAGATTGAGTGATGCGGCCACAAGCTGAGGAATGCCGATGGTCACTGGCAGCTGGAAGACACGAGGGACAGACCCTCCCTGAGAGCCTGTGGAGGGAGAACAGCGCTGCCAGCGCCTTCCTTTCAGCCCAGCAAGACTGATGGCAGACTTCTGGCTTCCCAAACAGTGAGGGGATAAATGTCTGCTGTTGCCAGCCACAGAGTTAGTTCATGGTCATTGTCACAGCGGCCACAGGAAACTAACACATTGCGTAACAAAGCACCACAAAACTTAGTACTTACAACAGTGTCTGAGTGACACCAGGAAGATGGCAGAGAAAGCAACCCTAAGTGTTTGTGCCCCAGCAGAAACACAGGAAGATAAAACCAGCAGAAATAGTCAGAACCAGAATTTTCAGAGCCCTGGAAACCAGCTCTAGGTTTATAGTGATGCAGGCAAACCTGGAACCAAGAAAAAGGCAGCTAGAAAATGGTAGGAGAGCTCTGTGGCATTTTTTACTTGCCCTTGTCCCATGTTCTCTATAGGACAGCAGTGAATATTTTTTTAAATTTATTTTTCAGTTAGTTGACATACCACATTACATTAGTTTCAGGTGTGTAAAATAGTGATTAGACATTTATATTTGTTATGAGTGATCACCCTATCAATCTGGTAGCCGTCGGACACATTCGTAGTTACTCCCATATTATTGACTCTATTTTCTATGAGGATAGCGGTGATCTTAAAGATGACAGCCTGCATTCTCAGTGTGGGACTTTGGTCCCTGATTCCAGGAGGAGTAGAGCAGACCTTACTTGCAAATTATTGTGTCTGTCCTAATCTGTCAGGGGTCTACCCGAACGACTCACATCAAGCACTTGTCACAGTTTTGGCTAACTCAGAACATAGGCTGGAAGAGGGGCAGGCATGGTGCTCTAACAACCTGCAACACTGGGGTCAGGAGAGGCAGTAGACTGCCTACAGCCTGGAGCGAAACCGGGAGAGTCTTTGGGAAAGGAGCACGTTCAAAATCACCCATGTATGCTGGGAAATCCAGGAAACCACTTGCATGGTGAAACCAAGACACATGCTCAGAAAAGAGCAGAGACGACTCTTAGTTTTCAGCCCCAGCTGATCCGTGGCTGCACTGCCAGCCTGGCTGCATGTTGAAGGTGCTGCGCCAGCGCAGAGCCAGTCTGCAAAGACCCGCCGGCCGGGAGAGGCATTGGTTTGCCTGTTTGTTTTGGTCTGTGTCCCCCACCCCACCTCTGTTTTTTTTTTGCTTGTTTGTTTTATATATTTTGTTTTCTGGCAATTCAAAGAAACATTTAGAGATGAATGAAAAGGAAAACACATCTCAGAACATACAGAATGCAGCAAAGGCTGTACTCAGAGGGAAATTTATAGCTGTAAGGATGTACATTAAGAAAGGTCTGAAATCAGTAATCTAAACTCACACATTGAGGAGCCAGAAAAAAGAGCAAACTAGATTCGATGCTAGCAGAAGAAAGGCAATAATAAAGATTAGGGCAGAGACAAATAAAATAGAGAATAGAAAACCAATAGAGATTCAGTAAAAACAAAATTTAGTTCTTTGAAAATATCAACAAAACTGACAAAAAAAGAGAGAAGGTGGAAATTACAAATAAAAAATGAAAGTGAGGACATTACCACCAAAATAAATGAGAAAGATTCTAAGAGAATATTGTGAACAGTTTTATGTCAACAAATTAGATAACTAAGATGAAGTGGACGAATTCTAGAAAAACACAAGTTGCCTGAACTGTCTCAACAAGTAAAGAGATAGAATTAGTCATCAAAACCTCCTAATAAAGAAAGTCCCAGGGCCAGATGGCTTCACTGGTGAATACTATCAAGCATTTAAGAGGAGTTTAACATGATTTTTTCCAAGACTCTTACAAAAAGTAGAAATGGAGTGAACACTTCCTAACTCATTCTGTGAGGCCCACTGTATCCTGATACCAAAGCCAGGTGAGGGCATCTCAAGAAAGAAAATCGTAGACCAACATTCTTTGTAAACAAAGATACAAAAATATTCAGCAAAACACTAGTAAACTTAAAACTTAATTCAACAGCACGTTAAAAGGTTTATAAACCATGGGCAAATGGTGTTTATGACCACATGGGATTTATCCTGAAATGAAGGTGGTTCAATGTACAATAAATCAAAGTAATGTTTCATATTAATAGAATGAAGGGGGAAAAACAGACACGATCATCTCAGTTGATGGAGAAAAGGCATTTGACAAAATTCCAATACCGTTTCTTAATAAAAACTGCAAAAACTTTTTCAAACTGATGAAGGATATTTATGCAAAATCTATAGCTAACTTCATCCTTTCCTCCTAAGATCCTAAATGAGATCCGCCTGCTTTCACCATTGCTGTTCATTATTGTACTGAAAGTTCCAGCCAGAGCAAGTCACCAAAAAAAAAACAAAAAAAACCCAAAACAAAAAACCTTTCTATTTGCAGATAACATGATCTCACACATAGAAATCCCATGAGAAATTATGAGAGCTAATAAACAAATTCCGCAGTGTTTTAGGGTATAAGATCAACACGCACAAATCAGTGGTCTTTCTAGACACTTGCAATGAGCAATCCAAAAAGAAAATTAAGAAAACAATTTCATAGTTAAATAATGGAGAGTAAATTTAACCAAGGAAGTGAAGGACATTTTACACTGAAAGTGAGAAAACATTGCTGAAAGAAATTAATGAAGACTTAAGTACATGGAAAGACAGTCTGTGTCTATGGGCAGGAATATTTAACATTATGAAGCTTCAGTACTATACCCAAAGCAATCTGTAGGTTCAAGTCAATCACTATTTAAATTGCAATGCTATTTTTTTTGCAGACAAGCTGACTCTCAAATTCATATGACATCGCAAAGGGTCAGAATAGCTAAAACGATCTTGCAGAAGAAGAACAAAATTGGAGGACTAATGCTTCCTGATTTAAAAACTTACTATAGCCCTGGCTGGTGTAGCTCAGTGGATTGAGCACGGGCCTGTGAAGCAAAGGGTTGCCGGTTTGATTCCCAGTCAGGGCACATGCCTGGGTTGCAGGCCAGGTCCCCAGTAGGGGACATATGAGAGGCAACCACACATTGATGTTTCTCTCCCACTCTTTCTCCTTCCCGTCCCCTCTCCCTAAAAATAAATAAATAAAATATGAAAAAAACCTTAGTATAAAGCTGTGGCAATCACGACAATGTGGTGCTGGCAAAGGATAGATACACAGACCAAAGGAATAGAACCGAGTGCAGAAACGTACCCATACATCTCTGGGCAGTTGGCTTTGACAGGGTTTCAAGTCCACTCAACGGGCGAAAGAATAGTCTCTTCAACTTGTAGTACTGGGACAACTGGATTTTCACATCCAAAAGGATAAAGATGGATCCCTACCTCACGTTGAATACAAAAATTGACTCAAAATGCTTCAGTGACCTTGGTGAAAACTGTGAAACTCTTAGGAGAAAGCACTGGGGGTGAATCTTCATGACCCTGGGACTCTTAGATATGACACCAAAAGCATAGGTAACAAACAGAAGCATAGGGAAATCGTACTTTGTCAAATTTAAACATTTTTGTATATCAAAGGACATTACTGAGAAAGTGAAAAGACAACTGACATATTGGGAAAAAATACTTGGAAATCATATATGCGATAAGGGTTTACTATCCAGAATATATGAGGAACTCCTATATAGTTCAACAAGAAAAGGATGAACACCCCAATTTAAAAATGGATGAAGGACCTCAATAGACAGATCTCCGAAGAAGACATACTCATGGCCAGTAAATGTGTGAAATGATGCTCACCATCATTAGTCATTAGGGAAATGCACATCAAAACCACAATGAGACACCACATCACACCCACGAGGATGGCTACTCTCAGAACACGGAAAATAACAAGGGCTGGTGAGGGTGTGGGGAGACTGGAACCCTATCCTGCCGCCGCGGGAGTGTAAAACGGTGTGGTGTTGTAGGAGACAGCTTGGCATTTCCTTAGGGAGCTAAATCTTATTTACCAGGCAATTTTACTTTTTAAAAAGATGTAATTTACATTTTTATTTGATTATAGCTGATATATAATCTCATATTGGTTATATTCCTTTCAGGTGTACAATATAGTGATTCAGCATTTTTATACTTACAATTTGATTGCTGCACTAAATCTACAGTAGCAGTCATCTGTCACCATGTAAGCTTATCACATTATTGAGCTTGTTCCCTCTAAGTATGTTCCAAAGGAGTGGAAAGTAGGGACTCAGATATTTCCATGCCAGTGTTCATGCAGCATTATTCACATGAGCCACAAGGTGGAAACAGTTAAAATGTGTATCAACAGATGACCGGATAAACAACTGTGGCATATACATACAAGGGAATATTTTGCAGCCATGCAAAGGAATGACGTTCTGATGCATGCTCGTTCTGATGCACCATGGGCAGTCTTGAAAACTTTAAGTGAAATAATCCAGACACCACAGGGCAAATATTGTGTGATTTCACTTATATGAAATCTCTAGAATAGGTAAATTCAGAAACAGAAAAGTAGGTTAGAGGGTAACAGGGGCCGGGGGGAGGGGAGAATGGAGACAGTTCCTGATGGCCACACAGTTTCTGTTCGGGGTGGTAGGGGTCACCTGCAGTCTCCCCTGCTCACAGGTCTGGCGGTTGATGCTCTGCGGGGCACTTGGCTGGGGCGTGGCTGCAACACTTACCTGCAGCCTTTCCCCGTGGCTGCTTGGCTTCCACCGAGTGTGGTGATGGCATCCTGAGACGGAGAGCTAGGCAAAAACCATCGCTTTGTTAGGACCGACCTCGGGAGTCAGGCAGTGTCACTGCTGCTGCGTTCTGTGTGGTAGACGTCAGGGTGACCCGCATTCCAGGGCGGGGTAATTAGACTCCATCTGTTGATGGAAGGGGTGTCTAAAGAATTCGTGGGAATCTTTTAACACCATCACAGACTACCCTCTAGTCTCCTGTTTTTACCTTCTTCGTACATGCAAAGAATACTCATCCCCTCTCAAGACCCCTCAGAAGTCCCCGTAGTCTGGCGCCAGGCTCGGGCTGTCTGTCTGGGTGCTCCTCTGAGAATTGGGGTGCGGGTGTGGGCGAGGCTCCTCAGGGGTGACTCTTGGAGCGCAGCTCCCTGAGTAGTTTCTCTGATCTGAGCACCAGTGTGCTAAAGCCACAGGACGCCAGCCCCCGAGTCCCAGAACAGGATGGTGACACGGGCTGACTGGGACAGTTGTCAGAAATGGGGCTGTGGGAGGCACGCAGCAGCCGTGGGCCCACAGCCGTTCCGAACCCCTGCTGTGCCCTGGTTGTCTGCTCCTGGACTAGAACTTAGCCTCATGGCCTGGAAATAATTTTTGCGGCACCTGGTCTGGTCTCTGGAGTCTTGACTCCACGCTCCAAGCTGTCCCCCCTCGTCCTTGAGGGGAAGCCTCAGTGGGAAGCCAAGTGCTGTTCTCAGCCTGCTTCCCACCCACACACATTTGGGGGTCCGAATGCCTCTTTTCGTTTTGTGTTTTCTCTCTCTCTCTCTCTTTTTTTTTTTGCCATTTGGCGTAATTCTTTTTAAAACGTTTTGAGTTGCATATGAATTTATTTGTAATCTAGTCCCTCAGACAAAAGCTCTGCCTACAAGTCTCTTGAGGACGAGCCTCTTTCTCGGGCTCCCTATCAGCTTGGGGAGGCCGGGGACAGGGCCCCTAAGACTCACGAAGGGCTGTTTGACTGTCTGAAAGGGCCTGTGATCTTTCTGAGGTCTCACAAAGGGTTTCCAGTTCTGTCCTTGACCTCATCTTTGACCATATTTTCCTGGCAGCTCTCTGGACTGGATCTTTGCCTGGAAACTATTTCTTAATCTCAGCATTATTGTCATCTGGAGAGGCTGGGAATAAATAGTGGTAATTTCCAGTCCAGCAAGTCCTGGCTCCTTTGTAGTAACAGTCATTTGTTTAGCTTATTTCTCCCTTTGTGCATTAGACTATGCCAGGGCGTCCCTTCGGTACCCTGTTTGGAACTCTCGGCCAGACTACCCAGCTCAATGGACGCATTTCCTATTTTCCACGTCACTTTGGTGACAGTGTTTCTGTACCATCAGCTGCAGAACATGGGTTCTTTCTTCCAGCTAACAATAGTGTTTCCTCTCTTTCCTTTAAGCCCTCCTCAAGATCGATCGTGCTTCTCCTGATTGTCTCTGGGAGGCCCTTCTGACTTCCAGGACCGCCCAGCCCCAAATCTGCCTCCATGTGTCGTGGCAGCATTTCACTGTGGCCCCAAACCTGCTCCCGTGTCTATTGCTGAGCAGCGAACTGCCCTCAAGCCGAGCAGCTTATCGAAACGACAACATTTATTGTGCTCGAAACTCTGTAGTTTGGGGAAATCTGAGCAGGGCTAGCCCTTCCCTGCTGCATTTGGCATTCCCTGAGGCAGCTCCCAGAGCGAGGCCATGTAGTCTCTGAAGGCTCACTCTCCTGCTGGGCGCTTGGTGCCGGCTGGCAGCTGGGGCTGGGGCACCTGCTCCGGGCCTTTCCTGGGGACGCTTGGGTTCCTCACAGTGTGATGGTGACTATAGGTGGGATCGTGGTGGGGGAGGGAGAGAAAGGGGAGGGGAGAGTGCTGGAGGAAATGATCGTGTTTTATGACCTCATCTCAGAAATTATGTAGTGTTGATTCCACCACATTCTGTTCATTTGAAGCAAGTCACCAAAGTCAGCCCATGTTCAAGGGGAAAGGAATCAGACCACTTCTTGATGGAGGAATGTTGTGATAAAATGATCCACGTGGCGCCTCAGGACTTGGGTGTTAACAGTGTCATAAGTAGAGAAGGAAGGGGACTCCCCCACAGCTGCAGCAGGAAAATTTCACGGCGGGCAGGGGTCAGATGCTAACTCCTTGGACCAGTTACTGTAGCCAAGAGGGTGAGGCCCTGGAATCAGCCAGGCGTGTCTCCCTGTCTGTCCCCGTGATGGGGAGGGTCACGCCTGCGCCGAGAAGGGTGGGTGCCGAGCAGATAAGAACAGTAGCCAGCACACTTCCTGCCCGGTGAACCATGCACAGGGGAGGTAATTAGGAATGAGGACAAACGAGGGGGGTTACAATATACAAGAAGACGAAAGTGAAAACACTGAACAGAGTTTGTGCCTTTAGTCAGGAACCGTTGGCCGAATGCCTGCTCTTTCTCAATGAGCAAGCACTCTGCCGCATGACGGGCAGCCGTGGCGGGTCAGCGCCGTCTCGCCCTCCCAGACCTGCTCTGGCTCGTCAGCCCGAGGTGGCGTCTCACTACAGGCTTTCCAGAGACGCGCGTCCTGATCCTTCCCAGGAAGCAAAGGAACCTTAGATTTGTCTAGCGGGGCTTTGTGTATGAGACTCATACAAAGTTCCACCCATCGTCTGCTTATTATACGGATAGAATACGGTGCTGATCGGCCTGCGTCCTGTTGCTGAATTGACTGGTTGATGAATTCGGTCGGCTGAATTAACTCTTTTATTCCTATATGAAGTGACAATTAGAAATAATTAACTTGCATTCAACCTGGGACAGTCAGCACTTAAAGACACCTTCGTGGGCTGTGAAGAATCAAACGAGTGCTTATTTACATGTTTAGTTTTGATTTTCTCTATACACTTAGTTGAGATATAATTTACATGCGAGGAGAAATGTGAAATGTTTACTAACCTGTCCTGCACCTCTGGGTGAGGACCGTCAGCCGGCAGAGCGGGACACCCAGGCCTGGGCGAGAGGACCGAGCACGTGTGGGGCTGTCCCATCACCTGTCCTTGAGCGCCAGCGTGCTCCTGGATAGGCTGGGAACAAGAGTGCCTGTCCTGCAGCGTGGGAGGAGGGTTCACTGTGATGATGGGGTATGCGAGCGCCTGCACACAGGTACTGAAGAATTATTTGTTTTCTTTTATCTTTGTCCCGCCCCGCCCTCATCCCCCACCCCGAGTAAAACATGGCTGCTTCCAAGTACCTCACTGCCAGCGGCTAGCATGCAGAAAATAGGGTGGAGGGATGTGACTTCTTAATTTCTGTGGGGCAATAAGAAGCTTATTTGCACGTAGCCTGATTTCTTTCAAGCTGCAAAAGATTTCAGAAGTTAGGTCAATATGTATTAAAACGTGCAAATGATAGTGAAGTATGTGAAGCGTGACAGCTTCAGACCTTCCTGTGGCAGACTGGTTTTCTTCTCCGTGGTCTGAAAGTCATGACCTTGAATCTCTTGTTCTCTGCTTCGTTCTCTGCTGCATGACATTGGATGACATTGAGAAAATGAAACTGAAGCTCTCCTTGGGCTCTGCAAGAATTGATTATCCTGATTTTGAGGGTGGATGGAAACCACGGAAAAGGAAGAAAAGGAGACGGAAATGGGGTGCTGCAGACGAGAGCAAAGGAGAGCAGTTTGGAGAGGCCGACTCTCTGTTCCCGCTATTTCTGTGTGTCCGCTGTTCCGTGACCTGTACCCTCGTGGACGGAGAGGTTAAGGTGCTCGTCCCAGATGACTGTTTAACCCGTGCATTTAAAGCTGTCATTCACAAACAAGACTTCCGTCTTCTCCGAGTAATGGCAATGATACGGTGCCCCTGCTGCTTCTCGGGGCTCCTTGCACTCGGTATGCATCGTTGGACAGCTAATTTGTTTTTATAAACTCTTCAGGCACTTAATTAAATCTTGCATGCTGTCTAATAAAAAATTGACAGCAAATATACCACCAGCACACTCTGGTTGACAGAGTCACACCGGAGGAAAACCCAGAGTGGCCGCTTTCCCAGACTTAACAAGCTCTGCGAGGTTTTCTGCGGCTCTCTGCCTGGTGGCCCTGCTCTCACGTCACTGCGTGCATGCACCGGCCGCTCTGGAGGCCCCGTTTGTGAGACATGAATTGTGACCCACTTTTGGAAATAGTTATCTAGGAAGATTTGAATATTTCCTGTAAGACTTGGAAACCAAAACCTGACTGTATATGAGTATTTGAAGGTTGACCAAGGTCGTCAGTTGGAAGGAGGCCGACAACTGGCAGAACCCACGGGCATCTCATGGGTCGTGGGTGGTGTTAGATGTAGGCAGGTCCAGGAGGAATGAAAATCACCAGGCAAGGAAACGGCACCATGGGAAGCTGCCTGCAGACCCTGCCCAGGAAGATTAGGGTCTGGGCTGGGCTTATTCGGCCTAACAGAATGCAGCTTCCACCCAGCAACCAGCTCTAGCCAATCAGACTCTTCATACTCCAACCGCAGGTTTTGGCATTGAAAAACCCTGATCTAAGAACAACCGAACGAGTCCCAGCCCCTCTTGGCTGGCTCCCCAACCCCCCTTGGTTGGCTCCACATTCCCTCTTGTTCCTGGCTAATAAACCCTGCTCCTCGGCTCTCTTTGTCCATCCGGTTTCTTGAGCGACTCTGACCTGACAGGTGGAAGTTACAGGAGGAATTGGGGGTCGGGAACAGGAGTCTTGACATGGTTTTGAACCAGCTGCCCCTGCCTCCCTGGGCCATCTCTGTGAGTCCTGCATTGGCCTTTCGGTCTTGTCAATGAGCAGAGGTCAGGTGGCGTGCCTTCTGAGTCGGGACTGAGTGGAGTCGTAAAACGAAGCTATGGAGAGTCTTCCAGTTGCCGAAAGTCTCTGAACCCTGCAGTGGAACCCCTTTCGGCGCCTGCATTCTGTGAACACAACCACCCGACGCTTCTGTGACCTCCTCCCGTCACCTGCCTGCACGTCCCAGCCTGAGACTTGTTTTCTTTGTGCGTTTGTCTCCTGCCAGCCAGCGCTCTCCGTTAATGAGGAAAAGGGCTGCAGTTCGCGACATCGGCTTCCCCCACAGTGCTGTCGTGTGGCGTGTCCAACCTGAGAGCTACAGACCGGTTTCCCTCCCCCCCTCCCCCTATGAGTTCCTGCTCTCGTCCGCCTCCCTGCGCAGCTGCTCTAGCCGCGTCTCCTCCCGGAACCCACAGCAGCGCCAGCAGGAAAGCCCGGCGGTCGTGCAGGCTCTCACCTGGACGTGGAGCTGCCGTGCTTTCGGATTCCATCTCCCAGCTGACTCTTCCATCTGCCCTTAGAGCTCGTCAGTTTTTGCCGGGACTAACCCACTTGGTCTCTGCTTCCTTCCCACTTCCCTCCGATCCCTCTTTCACATGGTGGCTAGTCGCCTTTCTGTTTTTTAAATTTTTATGTATGTATTTATTTTTTCTTTATTTTTTTAAATTAAATGTATTGGGGTGGCATTGGCTAATAAAATTACACAGGTTTCAAGTGCGCCATTCTACGATCTGTGTATTTATTGCATGGCGAGCCCACCACCGAAGCCAAATCTTCCGTCACCACACATTTGACCCTGTTCCTCTTTACCACCCCCTGCCCCACAGCCTTCTTTTAAAAGTGCATGTAGGATCGCTTTCCCATTTCCGCTCTCTCCGTGACTGGTACTTCAGGGTCAAGGCTCAACTTGGCCTGCGATAGCACCGTCTCGCCCTGGCCCTCGCCTCGCCTTCCAGCTTCATTTCTTGCCTTTTCCGCCCGAGTAACTGCCCTCCTCCTCCGGTAGCTCCTGGAGGCGGTGTGCCGCCTCCTACATGATTTCCACCCCTGCCTGTACTCACCGCCTCCTCCTCCACCTCAGGTCCTACTCGGCCGTCAAGCCTCAGCTCTAATGTCCCTTCTTTTGGGTACTCTGCGTGTTTCTCTGTCCTCGAGCATCTCATGCTTGAATGCAGCTGTCGGCTGTCCCATTGGCTGAACTGTAAGCACTCAGGGGAGAGACAGAGACCCCACCTAATTTTAACTGGATCCCCAACACCCAGCATGGTTCCTGGCCGGAGCACACTCTCAAGAAATGTTTGTTGGGTGGACAAATAAATGTTCAAACTACATCTTACCTACCAATGAGACTGCTTCTCACTGTTGCCATGTTAATTAATAGTTGATCATGCTATTAACAATGGAATCCTGAAGTAGTAGTGCCTTTCAGGTTAGCCTAGTTAAAAACGTGACGGCGAATTCTGGCTCTGTCACTTACTAGCTGTGTAAGCTTGGACAAATGACTTCATCTCTCAAGGCTTCGGTTTTCCCGTCTGTAAAATGGGCTAATGGAGCTGTTTTGAGAATGACGTGAGATGGTGCATTCGAGATGTTAGAGCATCATAACAATGTGGAAGGAAGGTCAGTTGCTCAGTGATGATCCCAGTAAGCTATTTAGGTGTTCCGGGTCTACGCAGATAGTGTTTTCAAGCTGCTGTCCTCGTGTCTTCTGTTCAGATGTGTTTGCAAACAGGTTATCGTCCTAGAGCAGCTGGACAACCTTGGGGTGCCTCGTCTGACGCCTCTTGAGCAGAGACAGAAACTGGAAAGTCCACAGGGAGGGACTTTCTAATATGTCACAGTAGACAAACAAAGTCATTTTCTGCCACGGCAATGCATTGGGTGGAATGACCTTTATCAGTTGATGACAGTGATGTAGCAGAAGGGACAGTTTTCCTCTTGACCTTTACACAATGTGCCAGCTTGTCTCCCAACACAAAATAAGTTACAATTGACAGGCGTGATAGAATAGCGACCCCGCGGAAGCTTTTGTTTGGAAGGAGATTGAAGCAGCCCCCGTGAGCTGTAGAACACGGTGACTTTCGTGTCCCCCAGGGTGGCATAGAGTGATTGCCACCTAAGTCACCGCCAGAACACTTAGTGTAATGAGTTCCTCTGGGAGTTTGTTTTTAAATGAGATTTGTTTGTAATGAATTTTTAGTGCCAGGGGCCTGATTACGCTGCACGGACCACGCTATGTTCTCCTACTCGCCTGTCTTTGTTAGCGCTCTTCTCTCCAAAACATCACGGGATGTTTTCATCTCATCGTTTTTATCGCTTCGTATTTGCCCCTCCCTAAATGTTGCTACTTCCCTTTAGTTTTCCACCACTGAGTGATCTTCCCTCCAGGCTTTTTTCCGTGAGGCTGATGTGTGAACTTGGCAAGTTTGCTCCTGCCCCAGGCAGAGGCGGGCAGCGGCTCCGGAACGCAGGGCGGGATTAAGCGGCAGGTCAGCTCGCCAGGGTGGCTGGGGGAAGGTGCTCCTGGGAACCTGCCCACTCGGATTGTCGCCCTGTCAGTCACTAACGGCTCAGAGAACCACAGGCCGTGGACTTGCCCTCTTCCGGAAGCCAGCAGAAGGGTGGCATTTATTTTTGGAGTGGGTGGTAGCTGTGGGTCCCAGTTATGAAGACTGAACGTGGAAATGGGCATTCTGGAGCTTTTCCCCGAGCCGGGTCTGTTGGGGGGCGATGAGTCAGACCCTCATCTGCTCAGTGGGCACAGCGATGCCTGCCCTGTCGGCCTCGCTGGGAGCCCGGGGTGTGCGTGGAAAGGGTGCTGACCGCACACCCTTGCCCACTCCTCAGCCAGGCCTGCCTCTGCTTGGGTGGTGTGGGCAACGGTTTCTCCTTTTTAATCTTTTCTATGACCCCAATGAAAAAAAAAAAGGTTCTGGAGAAAAAATTAGAAGGAATTTAAAAAAATGCTTTGGCAATTGGAAATGTAATGAAACCCCCGGTACCACAGCCGAGGATTTGACTGCACGTCGCAAGCAAGTGAAGCCGGCTGACGTGGATGTTTCCCGCATGTCTGCGGAATCAGAGGTTCGCTTGCATCTCTGAAACGTGTCTGTCTCCATCAAAACAGTGTCTGAAGATGGAAACCTTTTGTTTTTCTTAAAGCCCTTAACCTGTGGAATGTTCGCTGAACTCGTGTGACCTTGGGATGGCACCCAAAACTTGGCAGCTTGGGGCTGGCGATATTTCAGCTGCTGGACGTTTTCGACTCTCTGTGATTTCTTCAGAAGGCCGTGGTTTTTAAACTGTGCTCTGAGGGGTCTCGGGTGCAGAGGGGAGCCCGGAGACAGTACCCCCCCAGAGCACAGAGTGCCTGGGCTTTTTACTGGTTGTTAGGCCTCCTGTAAGACTGCCTCTTAAAAAGGGTAC